>CAUHTR010007950.1:0-162340 GCA_959609185.1 Schmidtea polychroa
GGGACAATCGGGGTGCGTGTTATGTTTGAAGATATTGTAACTACAAATAAAATATGATTATAAATTTTACACAACAAATATTAAAAAATGTCTGATTCTTATAACTTTATTATAATAAAAAATAAAAACCTTCAAAGATTTCGCGAACGTTCATAAATTAAACAGAATTGTCATCCAAACATTTCATTTTTTTATTTCTAATCCCAATTTCCATATCGATTTCTTTTTTATTTTTAATTTTACTATATAGTTTTTTTTAAAAATCTGGATTTCCCAGATAGTGGCATTTTATATTTTAGTATTCACAATTCCTAATTGTGAACACTAAAATATTAACAAAAATAACTGTACATTACAACATCTAAAATATATTTGTAACTATCATTGTTGGTAGAATTTACAGTTTCAATTAAATCTGCTGACCAAACATCATCTCTATTAAAATCCTTTATTTTTAAATAATTTTTGGCATTCTATATTCTTTATGTAAATCATGTTGTTGTACTTGATTGTTGGTCTCGATATTCTCAACTCCTCCAACAACTATCGGACTGTGTTCTCCTCCAACCGTCGAGTAGAGTTCTCCTCCCAAAACAATCTTTCCTTTCATTGCTGTTTTTACAATAGCTTTATTTAATTTTTCTTTAAAAGTTGGATTTGGAATTTCATTCAAGTCATAAATTAAATTCACATCTGCACATCTGTCGCACTCTTAAATCTTGATTTCTATAAGCAATGTCATGTTTTAATGCTACTTGATCAACTCGGTCAATTGGTTCCTCTCCAGGTTTTGGTACATCATTTTCATCGAGTTGTGTATCTAGAAGTGTATTGAGCCCCGTAAAATTATGATTTTTTAAATACCTTTATCATGGATATTTTTCAGTTGTAAAAGGTTTCAAAAGTGTAGAAACTATTTTTGATGATTGCAAGTCACATCCTCAATGTCCTCCTTCAATTCTTTCTACGTTATTCAAATGTCGACTAGTTTTGAAATGACAAGCCTTTTTTACTTTTGTAAAATATTCAGAGCATGGGTTGCAATAATATTTTTCTTGGTTATTTTTTCTAACCATTTTCTGCAAGCTATTTTTTTATATATTCATATAATACATTGGTACATTCATCATTAGTGCATTATAATCTTGTTTTTTCTAATTTTCTAATTCAAAATTATAAAATACAAAATTTGAAAACTATTACATTGCAGGAAAAGTTGCAATTAATCAAATTACGAAAAAAATTACAAGATTAAAATAAACTAATTGAAATAAATTTTATAAAGATCACCCAATAATAATTTGTATATTTTGATAAATTAACCAAGTTTGCTTAATAATCGAAAAACCTTTTGAGAAAATTTTTAAATAATAATAATAAATAATAAATAAACAGAAAATTAAAATATTATCAAATATTATCAAATGGTATTGCAAAATAAAAATATTCTTTAAATTAATAATTTTATAAAATTTTAGTATTTTTATAATATTTTTAATTTCGTTTTTTTAATATTTTTTTATCATAAAAATGTCAAGACAGCAATCGAGTTAGTTAAATTATTTAAATATTTAAATATAAAAAATTAATTTATTTCTATCAACATTGTTATCTACACTTTAACTACTATCAAATTTATAAGTAAAAATAATCAAAACTTCAAACTCTTGATCAATTTCTTGACCTTGTTCAAATCACCCCCAAAATTTAACTATTGAAAACATCATTTCAAGTCATTACCTGATAAAATTGTATGATAAAGTTTTCAGTTGACCTCGAATACACTTTTCTATACAAATCACTCGAAAATGTAACATTGTTTTTCAAGTCCTTGAATTGTTTCATTTGTTTCTCTTTCGAGTTTCTTCATAATATTTCGACTTTCGAATTTCTTAAAAAAATTATTGAATTGATTCTGACCAGCTTGTATATTGGAATTGATTTGATACTCGAAAAAGGTTAAAAAAATGAACTAGATCTTAAAAAAACTGCTGAGCGGATAGCGGTAAAAAAACAATAACCGCTATCCTCTCGAGGGCAGTTTTACTATTTTTTCTTTAATATTTTTACTATATGTCAAGTTAAATATTGAACTTAATAGAAATTTAATTACTTTTTTTTATGAATTTAAAATTATAAAATTATTTTGAAATTGTTTAATTTGTTTGGTTTTGTTTGACTAGTCATAAAGAAGTGAATTTATTTTTTCAATTTTTTTATATGGGGTATGAAATTATACAAAGTATCAAAATATAAAAACATTTTTCATTTAATACACCTAATATATAGTGCCTGTTCCTCCGGGTTGGAAATTTTTTATTTCTTTATTGTTTTATAGTGGGTATGAAATTTGAGGGGTTTGAAATTATAAACTAGTCAAAATAAAAAATAAAAAATATTTCTTTTAATAATTATAGGCTCCTATCGGTTGGTAATTTTACAAATTTTTATTTTTTATTATCTCTAGTAGTATATACGATTTCTTATACCGTGGAAACGAAAAAAATATATTTTGAATTAGCTCCCGCGGACGAATGAGTCAGTGAGCGAAAAATATATTTTTTTTCGCTTCCAAGCTATAAGAAATTGTATATACTACTCATAGCGAGAATTCATTGAGATTTGTTAAATGAAAACACATTAAGGGACCCGGAAGAAGGCACCTACTCCAGTGTCAATTCAGGTTATTTGAAAAATCATTCAGGTGTTACTGTAAACCAAACAATAGGGAACGCAGCTCTGACTGAGGTTTTTGCAATTTGTAAATTTATATTGATGAAGCATGTTTATGTGATTTCTCGTTCAAAGAACAATGAGAACAATAAAGCTAAATAAATAAGTTTATGTAAATTATATTATAGAAACAGAGGACAAAAGATATTTTTACCGATGCTTTTGAAATTAGTAAATTTATGTTGGTCACGCATGTTTTTGTCATTGCCTCTTCACCGAACAATGAGAACAATAAAGTTAACAAAAAAAAATAAATAAGATTTTCTAAATTATATTATAGAGGACAAAAGAGGCCTTTACTGATGCTTTTGCCATTAGTAAAATTATGCTGATTGCGCTTTTACATTTCATTTCCCTTTCACAGAACAATGAGAACAATGAAGGTAGCAATGTATATAAATATGTTTTCATGAAAAATCAAATTATATTTGCCTTATGTTAATTTTGTTATACATTTCCTTGCTGATCAATGTTAACGCAGGAGAGATTTACCGTGCGGTTAGCTCTTGCGTTTTCAACAGCATGGCGAACATTTCAACGAATTCGCTTATCGAATGCGGTATAAAATGCAGCGAACTAAATTGCAAATTGTTCTACATCGCACCGAATTCATCGAATTGCTATTTGTACGCGTTCAATGAAGTGTGCCAATCCAACACGGCTTGCCCAAATGTGTCCGCCTTTATCAATGATAGATACAACAATCTGGTACGTCTTTAGAGATTTTTATAACTATCTTTTATTTTGTACAATTTGAAGGGAATTCCAGTGCGATCAGCTACCGGATGCTACAAAATATAACAAATGAGTTTGATGATGGATATCCTTCAGTATACGGTATAGTGAATCCACAGCAAGCCATTCCGTTGTTATTGACTCCAGACAACAAGCCATACTTGGTCCTGGGCAAATACAAATCCAGTAACTTACTGGCCTATCCGAAGGCTGGTATAAACTTATTGTGTACAGCAACGAATAATCAACTACTAAAGAATACCTTGAGATATTTCACAAACGGATTTTGCAAATGCAATGTGGCGTGCTACGCTAGCGTTGATAATTACGGAAATTATGTCGGAATAAGAGGCATGGTGTTTGATGTGGGTCCGTTTGCTGTTTTCAATGTAACAAATCTGATAAATTTAGCAACTTCGACAGATTGGCATTTTGTCGTAGCTGGGACCTTTTTGGACGCAATCAGCCACCAGTTCTGTAAAGGATTTGGTAAAGTTATTCGGAATTTGCATAACTTCCCAAAATAATCTTTCTGATTTCCTTATAAAAAGGAATATTTGCACTGAAGTAACTAGCTACGTTTCACCACCCTGTCCCTGAAAGTGAATAGTGAAAACCTTTGAACACATTGAAAACAATCAAACATTGGATCAATGAAATATGCAATCATTTTTTCTTTTGATATGGAAATGAGCTCCAAAGTTTCTAAATCTAATTTTGCTTGCCATAATATAACATCATCCACATATTAAGGAACATGGACAAACTAATAATATAGAATGAATTCCTATACCCAACATCAAGCAAGATCAGTGAATAATATCATAACATATAAAATTGTAGGTCAAACCACTTTATTATAGAAACTATCTAGGTTATAGAAGACAAATAGGACAGTATATTCATCTTTTATTACAATTACGAAGATATTTAGAGAAAAAATATTACTTCCCAAAATCCCCAAAAAAATTTCCCAAAATTTCCGAATTTACTCAACTGAAAATTCAAATTATTACAAAAATATTATTCAAATAACTTTTTCTATTATATTTAACAAATCATATTTATTTATTAAAATAATTTCTCATAAGCATTAATATAAATAGCCCCACATTTCAATAATTATTTATAAATATTTTATCTATCTGGCATATGGGTTAGCCTTAAACAAATAAACGGACAGAGTGAATAATAATCTACAATTCCTTGTCAATGGCACAGAAAAAATAGTTGAAGATAACCCTATCAAATATAACAGCTTTCTTGAAGTAGAGTCAACTGAAAAAAAAAGAAAAAGAAAAATCAGCTTTTCAACCTTAAAGTAGCCATGACGTTTCACCCACATAATGACTTTAAACATCAAGAACAAAATTATGATTGTGAGCCTTGCATCTGCCCTTATGCTATGATGATAAGTGGAGAGCTTCTACAACTAATTAACCGACACTACCAGCAAAGAGGTCCACCAATATAAACTTACTTCACAATAAAAAAGACCCCGAAACTACTAGGGGTGGCTTTCAAAGTTCATGGAGACAATTAAGAACGCTAGCAATGCTAACCAGGTATATTTTCTGAAACAAAACAATTTTTATAAATAAAAACAATAAAACTGTTCTTTCACCTGAACTGACATTGAATGTTATCACACAAAAAATAAATTTAATAATGAAAATGTCACTTTCAGACAATGTTCAGGAATAGGTCATATACTTCATTACAAATGACACAAATTGGTGTGAATATCTTTTCTCACTTGCACTAGGAAATAGTTACATTTTCAACTTTAACAACAGATCTGTAACTAAGAGACTAATCGACACAGGAAAAACATGACTGACAACCTAAACAAATTATCATTTCTGATAAGGGAGTCATCTTCAATAGTGATCACAAAATAGGTCACATATCCATCACATCTAATGACCCACATCTATTTGCTTCTAATTTTATTTTAAACTATGACGGTCTCATCAGAGGGCAAGTTATATTCGCCATCGTTGAACCCCCAAAATATCGGGAAATTCTTCTCATCATTGATAATATAACAGATAAGTATTACATCATGATTCCAACGACAATGTGTGGTACTGACAACTACCTGTCTATTTGCAAGAAATAAAATTAATGATAATAAGGAAACATCTAGCCGTGTAATGAATATTATTGATTATCCGCATGATATACAAGGATCCGGTCTCGTATATAAAGTCTTTTTTTGCGCTTTTATATAAAATTATAAAATGACTTACCACTTGTAAATTTGAACCTGCATGAGATAGGTAACATCATCAGCATTTTGCTTCCCATAATCAAAGAACTCAATGCTACGTAAAATCATTTGAAAGAAAGAGGATAAACCTAAACTCAGAACAGCGTAAAATATTCATTTCTTCATCAATTAATAAATCTTAGCGTTTATGAGATCATTGGTGTCATAAATGGACAGTTCTCAAACTGCCTATAATCAACTCACAGACCGTATTTGGGTAATATGAAAAAAACCCTATAAACCCAATTACGGAACCAATAATTATTTTTTCAATATTAAGGAATTAAGAATTATTAAGCCAATTAAGGAATTAACACAACAACACTAACGCTTGGCACATGTATTCTGACTTCTGGTCTTCGTAATACCACATAAAAAGTCTTACATATGGCACTATGTGACTCGTACCTTTTGAAATAGAAAAACCTCCAACTCAAATATCATAGAGTCAGCTATTAAACTTTATACAAAAATAAACAAGGCAATATTTCGTGGTGACCTATCGGAAATTGCCAGAAATTTCATCCATCAAGATTGCACAAATACGCTTCCCATCAGTGCAAAGTCTTACAATAAAGCTAAGAAAATACTTTGTCAATTATGTCACACTGACGATAAGACTAGGTCAACACGTAATTCAGTCGTGTAAGACCCATCTAACTCTTGGTACTGAAGGGTAGAAGAAAACCCACTCAATTAGCTTGATATATAGTTTTAAAAATTTGAGGGTATAACATTCGTGGGTATGACCATCATACTAATCTATCAATTTGTTCGATATATATATTAAAAGGTTTTAAAAAAGTCAAAAGTGCTTAACGTTTTGTAGATCAGGACTTACCATACACGTTTCCGGGTATGACTATCATGCTCACTTCTCAATTACCTTTCGAATGATCTATGGTTCAATAAAATCCATTGGCGGGAACTCTGAAAATTTAAATTTTAAAAGTTTAACATGACTCATCGTATGAGTCATATGACCTTGAGATCGGCCTCGAATGAGTCATATGAACTTGATAATGAGTCGACTCTTGCAAATTACTTTAGAAATTACGTATTAATCCTTAATTAATTAATTAATTCTTGTACCTTTACATATTCCATCTGTAATAATAAGATTTCGGATTAGCATCACAATCGCCACTACTTTTAAATTTAATTTTTGTCGTGGAAGCCCGGGTGGTGTGATTGATGCGAGATACTCTGGGGGATAGGCAAGAGATGTTGTTTCATCTGATTCATCAGCCCGATATGTTCCACAAGCCGTTGCTTCATCTATTCCAATACAAGCGACTATATGCCCAGGAAGTTTATTCAATATTTTCATATTGGTTATCCTAACATCTTCATTTCTACCTGTTATTACACCCAATTCCGAAATTGAGTAACCTCTATAATTCACGTAATTCAGGTAATTTTTTTAATTTCAAGTATTTTAAGACTTGAATTTTGATTTTATATAAATATGAGATCATTATTCAAGTTCTTAAATATTACTGTTAGTCATCATTTATAATTTATCATTTATAAATATATTAATAATTAAATTTCAGGTGTTTTTAAGGAAATTTATGATATTTTATGCATTAATATGGAATTATTTCGCTAAAATGTAAGTTAGATATTTTTATTTTTATAAATTAATAAAGTAATCACCAAACACATTTATTTTTTTAAGACATTTAGGAAAAAATTGGTGTACATGAATGAAATAGTTTTTTAAATTTTTATAATCTTCTTTCTGCAGCTCATTTTCGATGGATTTTTTCTTTCTGTAAATCAAAAGATCTCGAAGGACCTTCAATATTTGAAATGCTCCCTTCACACATACTATAAAATATTTTAATATTTTGTAATTTAATGAATAAAACTTACATTGTATTTTCTTCTTTTTCCTTAAAGCTCAAGGTAGAGCTGTTGGAATCTAAATTAAAAGTATTTTCTTACATTTTTTAATAATTTTAAATAATTATAATTTAACAATATGTTAACAATATGTTAACAGTTATTTATTTCGGGCAAGTTAACTCTGAATCTTGTTTATAAATGGAAGGAAGACAAAATAGAAAAGGAATTGCGGGAGACAATAAAGGATTTCAGAAGATGGATACAACAAGAAGCGGAGATCCTAAGGTCCACTAACGAGGTCGTGTATGGGACTCAACCAAGCACCAGGACTTATGATGGGCCAAGAGTAAAAGATGTGTCTAGATGAAGAGAAAGCTTCAATCCAGAAGGTCGGACGCATTTTACGAGGCAACCAGATGGCAGAGTTAAAAGTGGAACGGTCATACAGGCGAATAACTCTAACTTCTATAGATTAGAGTGTGTACAATGTGGTGGTCAACATTACCTAGACCAATGTGACAAGTTCAGGCAACTCGCAATTTCAAGAAGGAAGAAAGTCATCGAAGAAAAGAAACTGTGCAGGAATTGCTTCAAAAGAAATCACATGGCCAAGGAATGTCGTAAAGAATCTTTCTGCAAGGTTACCGGATGTAAGCAAAGACAGAACGAATTATTACATGGAAGACAACTCAGTGAGGAGAGTGAAAAAGGTAACAACACGATGTTGACCCAGAAAGGGATGAACGAGAAAAACCTAAGACCTTACCTTAGTTTAAGAACAATTCCAATATAACTGGAAAATGGGACAAGAAAATAAAAGTCAAGGCACTGTTAGAGGATGCAAGCTCAGAAGCTACATCAATCTAAGAATTTTAAAGGAGCTTGGTTTAAAAGGGGTTGAAAAGAGGACACCGATAGGGTTATCGGCGGTAATGTTCAACAAATGATGGCTACTCCAGTGACCATGAAGTTAATTAGTAATGAAAGCCGATTGACGAAAAACGGTAGAAATGAGGGTATTAAATTGGGCAAGAGAAAAACATAAGTGGACTCATCTTAAGGGCATCCATTTTCCGATGCTAGACGAAAGACAGGCAGTTGAAGTGTTAATTGGGACTGATTATTTAACGATTCAACAAGCACTCAAAAAAATCGATGGTAAATTGGATGAACCGATTGCCCGTTTAACTCCACTTGGCTGGACATGTGTTGGAAGAACCTCAGTGGGAAGAACTTGGAATCATCAAAGCAATTTCATAAGAACGTTCTTTGGTAATTGCGATGATTTGCAAAGACAAATGGAACGATTTTGGAAGATTGACGAAAGTGGCTTAAAGGAAAATATATTTGCAGCAAAAGACCAGTTGATTTATGAGAAAACAACATCTGATATGAAAAAAATAGACGGACATTTTGAGGTAAAAGTGCCATGGAAAGAGTCATCAACATCTTTGCCCAATAGTGATAAAATGGCAGAAAGTCGGCTACGAAGTTTAGCTAAAAGGCTTGAAAAGGAAGATTTACGAACTAAGTATCAGGATAAATTGAATGAGCATTCCATCTCTAATATTGACAATTACAATAAAATCTTAATTCAAATGATCGAAGAATTGAGAAAGGAAATGAATGTGCTAAAGATAAATGATATGAAAAAAGTTGAATCAATTGAATCAGTAAGAAATGAAATCAATGCGATAAAGCAAGAAAATCAAGAGAGGAAAACCATGATGAGAAATAGCAATAATAATTTGTGGATCAAATTGGATCAGATGGATATCGAGATAAATGACATGTGCAGAAATGATACGGTCAAATCGGTAAATGAGCAAATTGAATCTGTCAATCAATTGGAATCGGAACAGCAAATGAAACGTCGACAGAAAATGCCAAGAATTGAATGGAAATGTGCAAATCATTCACCAGGTGAAGGCTGACAGGGATAGGATGGCGAAGGAAATGCAGGAAATGAAAGGGGAAAGGGATAAACTGACACGGGAAATGCAGGAAATGAAGGGAGAAAGGGATATACTGACTCGGGAAATAGAGCGAATTAATAAATTCTTGAAAATGCGGCATAATTGGCAGTTGCAGCGGCCAATGTGGAGGGTAATCGAAGCGTTTCCTGGAGAAGAAAGAAAACTATGTGTGATGAGAATTAAATGTGAAGGAAAGGAGATATTAAGATGTATCTCCAAATTATGTTTGATTATAAAAGAAGAAGGAGAAGCTAATGGGGATTTGAGATTGACATTAAGGTGTCAAGGGGGGAGGATGGTTAATTATCAGCTTCATTGTCTAAATCGATTTTTTTTTAAATGTGACCCTCCATAAACCTTCAAAATGACCCTTGTGTTACCATTATATATTTCTTACATAATAAACCTTGGAAAACATTGAAAACCCTTTGAAATGATACCTCGTTCACCTTGTAAGGTACTTGAAACATTTTGGATATTCCTTAAACGTTGGTGAGATATCTCTTATTTATTGCCCATTTCACACCGACAATTTTTTCTAATAATTAACTATAGAAATAAGTCTTTGTCCTTGCAGACCCATGGTTTTAAAGTCGATTTTAGATATAAAATTTTCGATTGTTAAAAGTTGATGAGATATCCCTTATTTATTGCTCATTACACACAGACAATTTTTCCACCCCAAAAATATAACGAGTATGTATGTGACTTATATAATTAAATATAGTAAATATAGTAATTGGGGGACCATGTTTTAAAGTCGATTCACATATATAAATTTGGAATTTTAAAAGTTGATGAAATATCTCTATGTGATAAAAATTCCATAAAAATCAATTAAGATCATAACTTTGGAAGGACCTACTTAAATATCTATCGGTTACCATGATTACGTGACCTACTTATCGATACGTACATAAAAATAATAGTTTTTAGGAAAATGTGGGCCTATATTCTCCTGTTGTAATTCAAATTGATTTTAAAAATAGATTATAAAGAGTTTCTTACACTGAATTTCGCCAATCAAAGGCTCATTTCGAAAGGCTTTTCTCAGGGTATTCGACTGTTTATTGTGATGATCCAAGATATTGCAAATGTTTTGCAAACATCAGTTTAAAGGCTTTAGGGATGGTTATCTGAATGTTTTATGATATTTTTAATATTTAAAGATTTCTGCATTGATACTTTCATTTTCAAACCCATTCTATTTGCTTACTTAGGTAGAATTCATTGAAATTCTTTAAATGAACACAATTAAGGGATTAGGAAGGAGGCACTTATTCCAGATTTAATTCCGGATATTTTAAAGGACATATATACACACACATATATATATATATATATATATATATATATCTACCTGGGTTTGGCTTTGCTCTACGTTTATTTCCATCATTTTTTAAATTTTTATTTAAATTCTATTGTTTTAACGATTTATCCTTATTATTGTTTACTTTGTCATGCCAACTTTCAAGTTGAATTTTATTTTTAATAGCCAAAGAAGAGGGCTTTGCCAACGACGTGACTTATTGAGTCAAACCTTAGATTCCAATACTTCCTCGCTGGTAACGTGACGATAAGTCACTTCTCCTTTCAATGTATTAAAAAATGTTTAAAAATGTTAAAAAATTAAAAATCAACGATTTAAAAATTTTAAATTATTACATAATCAACGATTTAAACAAATTAAATTTATTGCGTAGATGGTAATTAAAACGAAATTTTTAATTATTACGTAATCAAAGATTTAAATAAAATT
Source organism: Schmidtea polychroa (assembly GCA_959609185.1). Classification (NCBI taxonomy): domain Eukaryota; kingdom Metazoa; phylum Platyhelminthes; order Tricladida; family Dugesiidae; genus Schmidtea; species Schmidtea polychroa. The sequence continues at coordinate 11,327 of CAUHTR010007950.1, forward strand.
AAGATGATTACGTAATCGATAATTAATACAAAAATTAAATTAAAAAAAAGTGGGGGCGGGGTATCTGGATCTGGAGTGCACATGGATCTGGAGTGCACATAACTACCTACTCTGCAGCTTCTTAGAATAATACTTTACTATTCTATTACAAAGTAATTCTATGAAAACATTATGGAGTATAGTTTTGAAGGAATCCAAATAAATGTTTTAATTCAAAATAACCTTCAATTTTTTTAGACTTGTAAAGTTTAACACGTTTATAATATATTTTTTATATTTTTTTATATATTTATTTTTTTTTATATTTATTTATATCTTTTTCTCTCTCCTACTAATAGAGCGATTTTTCGTTGGAGTGCAACGTGACTTTCCCAAGGAAGAATGTGCCCACTGTGTAGACTTTTAGTGAATAAATCTGTCTTGAACGTGAGCGTGTTTGGACCTTCAGAAGGACTTATCATAAGAAAGATCTTATCTAAGCAATCTTGCCTTCTGGGTCAGGTAGTTCAAGAGTGAATTGTACATTAGTGTTAGTGGAGTTTGCATGTGCCAAGATTATATTGAGAGGTACCGTGAAGACTATGAAAATGTCATCAATGTATCTTTTCCACATCAGGATTTTATCTCCAAAAAATGATCTAATATTTGTTTCTACATAATGCATGAAGAAAATGGCTAAAATCGGCGAAAGGTTGTTACCCATAGCAAGACCATGAATTTGTTTGAACGGTTTTCCTTTAATTAACACAGTATCTGAGTTTATGGCTAGTTTGACAATTTCTATGAAATCTTGTTCAGATAAGTCTGCAAAAACAGTTTCTCGTTTGAAGGTTTCGAAGAAAGAAGCTGCAACTGTGAAGACGTTGTTCTCTCCGGGGAGAGGGATGGATCCCTAAAGATTAGAGACATCAAGAGATCCCCAAAAGTATTGTTGCTCTGGTGATGTTGAAAGAGATAGGTTTGTAATTTCTGCAACAAATTGGATTGTGTTTTTAAGATGACGGGATAAAATTTAGTAGATTTTTAAGGATTTCAGCAAGAATCTTTGAAAGAGTTGTGAATGGCGTGTATCTGAGTAATATCTGTAAATCTAAAGAAAGTTTATATTCTAAATTATTTTATAATTGAATTTTACGATGTATTTTCTTTTTCTCTGAAGCTCAAGGTAGAGCTGTCGGATTCTAAATTAAAAGCATTTTCCAGCATAATTTTTTAATAATTTCAAAATACTTTATTTTATATGTTAACAATATGTTAACAAAATGTTAATGGTTATTTATTTCGGAACAAAAAAAGCTATAATAAATTTGCATGCATTTTTCATTATGTGTTTTGTGTTGGTATGTTCAATTATTTTTCTCTCACCTTCACAAATCCTATAATAAAGTTATTAAATTTCGGAAAAATAAATTTCTACACAAAGGTAAGTTTGTATGTTCCTATACTATAAATTTATTGATTTTCTTTAGATTATAGAAGATACTAAATTTCGGAATTAGGTGTAAAACTACTCCTATGCCTCACCATGAACTGTCTTTTAAATCTTTTAAATATAAAAATAAATTTGAAAAAGGATTCACAGCAAAATGGACAAATGAAATTTTTATTATAAATAAAATACATTATACAACTCCAATAACATATAGCATCATTGATTTAAATAATGAAAAAATATTAGGTAGATTTTATAATAATGAGTTACAGAAAACAGATTTTTAAGTCGACAAGCCCTAAAATAAACTTTTCCATATTTCAGCTTCTTCTCTATCCAAATAAATATAATTATATTTTTCTTTCCAATGATTATCAACAAACATATCAAACATATTCTTATCAGGTTCAACATTTGAAAATAAATCATTATAAATCATATTCTTATCACGGCGATCTAATTTAAAAAATATAAAACAATTGGAATTATTTCTTATTGAATTTTTATCTAAAGCATAATAAGTTTGAGATATATAAATAACATTACAATTATTATGTCGACCTCGTGTAAAGTAACTCTTTTGAATCTCTTGATTTTTCATATTAACAACATCATCAAATATAACTAGATTCTTTTTATCTTTAGGAAGTAAATCACAATGTAAAACATCTTCAGGTTTATTAGAGAATAAAACTTGAATTGCCTCCTGCCCTTCTTCACAAATATAATCATTTTTATTACTAATATCTGATTCTAAAATCTTTTCCTTGTACCAATCAACCATATCACAAGGTTGAAAAACTTCTTCAGGATATGTATGTTGATTTTTAAAAATATCAATTATAGCTTTTTTAGTTAATTTATTTTCAAATCCACATTTCAAAAGTTGTAATTCTGGTTGATTTATGGTTGTAGAGTAAAAGATTAAATTATTATAATCTAAAAACCTATCCTCAAGCAACATTCTCAAAACAAGTACATTCTTTCCACATCCAGAAGAACCAACAATTAATAATCTAAAATTATCAGGAAATACTTTATTATTAAATTTACTCTTGTGTCTATTTAAAATTGGTTTCCAAGTATCCGGAGGTCTTTGATTATCCATTTTATTTATTAAAAAATGACAGATCAAACTCCTTCGGAAGAATCTTTGCAAGAATTAATAAATTCAAATAAAAGTAAATCAGTTGTAATCAACGGTAAAAAATATTTTATTGGAAAACAAGTAAAAGAACAAGTTAAAGAACGTATTAGAGAAGGTGGCATTCTTCCATTAGCTGCTTTAATACCTATCATTACTGCTGCAATAACTGGTGCAACTGGAATAGCTGGTGGTGTTGCGACTGTAGTGAATAATTCAAGAGATGCTAGAAATAAACAATTAGAAAAAGAAAGAATAATAAAAGAAGGTCAAAAGGCCGATGCTGAAAAAGAAAAAATATTAAAAGAGATTGAATTATTAAAGGGGAAAGCATTCGAAAGACAAAAGCCTCAAGAGACTCTGCCTGAAGGGACTCCATTCATTGGAAAAGGTCTCTATCTTGATCCTTATAAAGGTCGTGGTTTAAATGATTTTTTAAAAAATCAAATTTCATCATCTAAATCTTTATCTTCAAAGGATAAAGATGATTTAAAAAAAATATGTAAGTCTTTAAAGAATGGATGTATTTGTAAAACTAAAAACGGAAAGGGTTTATATTTGAAACCCTTTCCAACAGACTTTTTCCAACGGACCCTTTCCCCTTCAGACCCTTTACCAAAATGATACCATTTTTAATACCATTAAAATGGTATATGAAGAAAGATTAGTACTTTTAAAAAAATTAGAATCAGAACAAGATAAATATAATAAAAAAGATACAAGTCAACATACTGAATCTATAATATTAAATGAGATAATAACACAACAACAAGGACCAACAATTAAAGCTATAGAAGATTTAAATGTGCAAGCAAAATCTAAAGAGTTGGATAAAAAACAAAAAATAAAAGAACTAGAGTGGCAGGATAAAGAAAAAGAATCCAGTGAAAACCATCCTGAAAGAAATCAAAGAAAACGTAGAAGAACCTCTAATGTAGAAGAAGAAGAAATGTTTTTAAAAACAAAACCTCTTAAACTAGATCCTAAAATTAATGATAATTTACCTCCTTCAATTAGACCTATATTTAAGAGTAATGCTGAAGGATATACAATAATAACAATTAATAAACAAAACTTTACTTTATATTCAAATTCAGAAAATAAATCACGTATTCATTCAGAAAATGTTTATAATAATGAATATTTAGACCTTGAATTTACAGATGATTTTTATAGATTAATTTGTGGATATTCTTCAGATAATCTTCTGGAAATTGAAAAATATTTAAATTTAATAAGATTAGTAGGTGGTAGTTCAAAAGCAAAACACATTCAAGATTTAAAGAATTATTTAGATAGAAATGAAAAGGGTTATATTGTTACAGAGGGAGAGGGAATGTCTGGAAATCCCATCAATCTTTTTATTGAATTAAGAAAACTATTATCTGCAAGGAAAGCAGGACATAATAATTTAGATTCTGATATTTTAAAGATTTCTAAAGATTTGTTAAAACAAGGAATAATTTCAAAAGATAAATTTATCAAGTATACGAAGTTATAAATACAAAGTTATAAAATACAAAGTTATAAATACAAAGTTATAAAATATAAAATGACTTCAATATNACTTTTAAAAAAATTAGAATCAGAACAAGATAAATATAATAAAAAAGATACAAGTCAACATACTGAATCTATAATATTAAATGAGATAATAACACAACAACAAGGACCAACAATTAAAGCTATAGAAGATTTAAATGTGCAAGCAAAATCTAAAGAGTTGGATAAAAAACAAAAAATAAAAGAACTAGAGTGGCAGGATAAAGAAAAAGAATCCAGTGAAAACCATCCTGAAAGAAATCAAAGAAAACGTAGAAGAACCTCTAATGTAGAAGAAGAAGAAATGTTTTTAAAAACAAAACCTCTTAAACTAGATCCTAAAATTAATGATAATTTACCTCCTTCAATTAGACCTATATTTAAGAGTAATGCTGAAGGATATACAATAATAACAATTAATAAACAAAACTTTACTTTATATTCAAATTCAGAAAATAAATCACGTATTCATTCAGAAAATGTTTATAATAATGAATATTTAGACCTTGAATTTACAGATGATTTTTATAGATTAATTTGTGGATATTCTTCAGATAATCTTCTGGAAATTGAAAAATATTTAAATTTAATAAGATTAGTAGGTGGTAGTTCAAAAGCAAAACACATTCAAGATTTAAAGAATTATTTAGATAGAAATGAAAAGGGTTATATTGTTACAGAGGGAGAGGGAATGTCTGGAAATCCCATCAATCTTTTTATTGAATTAAGAAAACTATTATCTGCAAGGAAAGCAGGACATAATAATTTAGATTCTGATATTTTAAAGATTTCTAAAGATTTGTTAAAACAAGGAATAATTTCAAAAGATAAATTTATCAAGTATACGAAGTTATAAATACAAAGTTATAAAATACAAAGTTATAAATACAAAGTTATAAAATATAAAATGACTTCAATATTAGATTTTTTAAAAACATTTGGAATAAATACAAAAAACAAATTTTGATTTAAAAGATTATGCAAATTATTTAAATTTAAAAATAAAAATATTAATGAATGATGAATTATATAAAATTGAAGGAACTAAAAAGAAACGAAGTCCCCTGGAGGGCATTTTGAATATAATAATCAATTATCAAAATTCAAATGAAAAAGGATCTCATTGGGTTTGTATATATAATGGAGGGAAAGGCAAATCTATATACTTTGATTCTTTTGGGATTAAACCTACTAAAGAAGTTGAAGATTATCTCTCGGGAGACTATATTTTTAATTCTTTACAAGTTCAACCTTGGAATACTAAAATATGTGGTATTTTATGCTTATATGTTTTGTATAGATTAAATAGGGGAAAGGGTGAAGGGCATGCGCAGGAAGGTTTTGAATCTATAATCCAAGAAATTTATAATGATTTAAAATCTCTACTTTAAATTTTACTAAAAGAAATGGAGGATAATTTAAAAAAAATGGTAAACATAATGTCAAATAAATATTCAAGAAGTTTATTAATAAATTCAAAAGAATCAGACTTTACTATAAATTTTGAAGATTCAATAAATTTAGATCAAGATTTAAATTATGAATTAGGACTCTTGTGGTTTTCCTGTTTTAATACTATTTTTAATATAAATAATAATAATAATAAATTTATTATAGTTATGAAGGATAAAATACCCCGGGTTTCTGTTTCATTTATTAAACCTAGTATATTGAAAAATAGTGAATATGAAAAGATTACTTCTAGGGAATATAACATTATAACAATTGAACCAGGATCATATGAAATAGTAGATTTAGCTAAAACAATTTTAAAAGAAACAAATGGAGATGTAGAAATAAAAGCAGATGTACAAACTTCAAAATGTATATTAACTTTAAAAAATGTTGGACTTGGTGTTACTACTTCTAGTTTCTTTCATACTATTTTAGGTTTTGAAGTCAGAGAATATACATCATCAACTATTAAATCTAAAAATATTATACAAATAACAAATACAAATTCTATAAATATAGAGTGTGATTGTATAATGGGATCATACAATAATGGTAAACATGCAAATATTTTATATTCCTTTCCTTCTAATATTGTACGAGTAGGATATAAATTGGTTGAAAGAATGAATCCTCCAAATTATTTACCTTTATGTAGAAAAAATATAATGGATATTAGTTTTAGAATTGTTGATGAAGATGGAGAGTTAATTAGTTTTAATGGAGAAAAGATTTCAATGTGTTTATCTTTGAAACAGGTTTAAGAATTTTATATTTTATTTGATTTTTTCTATAAAAATGAATTATAACAAGTTTGGATTATATAATGATGGATTAAAAAATGAAGATGTTATATTTCTTACAGAAAAGAGATATATTAATGAAAGAGGTGATTCAATGAAAGGAGATTTAATTTTAAATGGACACAAGATAAAAGAATTATCTTTTCCAAGTGATAAAGAAGATGCAACTAATAAAAGATATGTAGATGAGAATATATATAGAATTGTCTCATTAGTAAGTGATGGACATGCTAGACTTGGTGATCTTTCCAAAAGATTCGAAGAATTCAAACATGAAACTTTATCTAATATCAACAAATTACAAAGTAGGTTAAATGAAGAAATTCAAAGAGTTAAGGATACAAGACTTAAAGATAAACGACTTGTGGATAATAAAATTAATACAATATATAATATAATAAATGAGATGATTACATCATTTAATGCAAGAATTTCAAATTTAGAGTCTCATGGAACACACATTAACACCACACATAGTATTAGAAAAAGAGCTGCTGAATTAGAACAGAATAAAACATTATTACCCCATACATATAAACATTTTATAGAACCAAGTTTAATAACAACAAATAGTAAAGAATGGAGTGTTTTTATGGTTGTAAAGATTATTGACCCTTATTTCGTTTTATTTTGATGATGATAATGAAATAATGAAATGGTTTGTGAAATCTTATTATAATACTAAGCTTGAAAAGGGTGATGTTATAATTACTGGTTATGATTCAAGACATGCATATTGGGGTGGTAAAACTCAATCAACTAAAACTGATTCATATAAAAGTAAAAGTAAGAATATTATTTTTAAAAGCACACTTGTACAATATATAGATTTAATATTTTATGAAAGCAAGGTTGATTTTGATGAAGTTTATAAAGCATTGAGAGAATTGTATAAAGATATTCTCATAACAAGAGATTCTTATGATATGCGAGCATTAATACCACGTGGTAGTCGGAAGAATAAAGTCTTATTTTTTTAATTATTCTTATTTTAGTTTTATTAAAATGGAAGAAGTAAGAGAAGAAAAAATTTATCCAGAGGTTAGGTATCCAGAATTAGAATATTATTCCGAAGGTCACAAAGGTTCCGAAGGTCACAAAGGTTCCGAAGGTCCCAAAGGTCTTAAGCCCTCAGCCCCTACAGAATTAGAAGTCATGAGAGTAAAAGAATTTAAATCAGAAACATTACATTTACAAGATTTATTAAAGCATTATAAAAAAATTAAAAATAGATGGAATAAAGGGAATACTGTTTTAAAAATTGTAGGTTATTCTTTAGGATTTACATCTGCAATATTAACAATCATTTTACCTGCAACCTTACCAGTTTTAACAATTGCACCTGTAATACTTGGAAGTATTCTTGTGGCTGATGGATTCTTGACTGAAATGGTTTCATTATCTTATACTTCTAAAAAGAAAAGTTTATATAGAGAAGTTTGTAATACAATAGAATTAGGAATTTCAAAATTATTTTTATTTCAATTAAAAGCTTTGGAAGATGGAATCCTGACTGATGAAGAAATAATGAAATCAAATCAAATAATTCAAGATATAAAAAATGATGTTATAAAATTAAAGAATAATGGTATAAAGACTGAAAGATCAAAAAAGAGTCAAAGAGAAAAATGGTTAAAGAGTAATTTATAAACATATAAAATGGATGCATTTTTAAAAAAAGTAGATCAAGTTGCAGTAGTTGATACTTCTAAATTAAACATGTTTTTATTAAAAGAAAAAGCTTTAGAGTTTACAAAGATTTTAAGTGAGAATCCTAATTTTAATCAATCTCAAATTTGTAAAATGCTTGGCACTTCAGATTCTACTATGAGAAGAATAAGAAATGATTTAGGAATGACTTCTCCTTTTAGGCATGCTGTTAAAAGTAAAAAGAAAAAGATTGTTGATAAAAAGATCAAAGTTGAAACCAAAGCATCACCTAATGAATCTAAAGCAAACATCTTGGAAGGAAAGGGTCAGGAGTTAATGCAAGCAAAATATTTTTATTGTACAGATTGTTCAAAAATTCATTAATTAAATCATTAAATAATGTTTTAGATAAAATAACTTTTGAATCACTATAATATGATTTTATATTTTCATATATTAATTTTAAATCCTGATTATCCATTTTTAAATCAAAAAATTATTTTTTTATTTGATTAAGTTCTAAAAAGATCAGATTCAATCATGACTGAAACTGGATGTTCTCTAACGTTAATCTATGAGATTCGAATTCTTGTCCTGATAATCCTTGAATATATTCAGAATCTATATTTAAATATTTAACATCTATGGATATTGAGTTTTGAACTTGATTATATAGTGGTTTTTGTGGAACTCTTTGAGGAAGCTCTGGGTATATAATCTCGATTTTATAAATATCAAGATCAGTAATATTTAGGTTATAAAGTTCATTTATTTTTTCAAGATTTTTTATTATTGGGATTAAATCATTTCCAATTGGAAGAGTTGTTTTTAAATCACTTAGAATAAATCTTTTGTCATCATAATTTGATAATGCTATCTTGGCTGATTCTTCTAAATACATGTTATGCTTCTTTGATTTAAGTTGATGTACCTCAACCATTTTATCTATATAATTTTTATTTAGAGAATCTTTATAGTCTTGATGGGCAATTGTTTTGGATACAGATTTTTGTATCCCTTTACTTTTGTTATCTTTAAGAGTTTTTGTATCAAAGGTTATTATAGGTTGTTCACTTGTATATTCTATTTCTTCCATTTCCAAGGTTATTGGGTTTATATCTCTGATTTTAATTGTGTGTTTTTTCATCTTTGGTGCTTGTATCATTTCTAGTGAATATTGTTTAGCCTTGATAAATATAGCCTCAGTTATTGGGGTATTTGGCTTTTCATCTTTAAAGGTGAATAATTCTCCAGATGCATTTATTAAATTTGAAAGCATGGGATTTTCAGATATTTCTTTTTTAACATCTTTGCTATATATTTTTAAAAACATACTATCTGTATCCATACCATGCATTGATATTCGATCTCCAAAGTGAGGTACTAGAATATCATAATAAGTCTCATACATTTGAAGTTTTGATAATTCTAAAATAGAGAAGCCTATAAAGATTGGTTTGTTATAAGTTTTTTCACTATTTTGAATTTCAATTGCCACAAGATTCTTTGAGAATACTTCAGCATTTTTAAATGTTGGTTTTCCAAGCATTCGATTATATCTTGCAAAGTCTTTTATGTATTTGATAAAAGTTCTATTCGAGTATATTTATCCACATTTTCCATAGTCTTACCAAAGACTGCATTATTTAAAAGTTTATAAATCATGTCTAGAAAAGCATTTCCATTTCTTTTTGCTTCATTTCTTTTTCTAATGTTTCCATATATAAATTTTTTCATAAATGCTGCTTGTTTGAATTTTATAATACTGTGAACATCTTTTAATATCATTCCATGTGAAAGATAAAATTGTAGAAGTCTATAATGACAAAGATAATAAGTTCGATTTGTTTGATCACATAAAAGTTTTGTAGTAGTAGATCTATTTTGTCTGATTTGCTAATCTGAAAGTTCTTCAATGCTGATTTTTCTTTTTACTGGTGCAAATGGGAAATACCTAGTTCTAGATTAAATTTCATCTGGATACTCGAGATCACATTCTATAACATATCCAAATTCTGAATCTTTAGGAGTTGATAGGATTTCATTTAATAGATCTTCTAGTTTATCTTTTTCTTTAGGAATATCAACCCATGAGAAATTAGAAATTGGTAAATGTTGAGTCATTACACCACCATATAGAGCAGTTGCATCAGTATAAAATATTTCAGATGGGTTTGATAAACCTTGTTTTATTAAATTAAAATCTTCTTGTGTTTTTACTTCTATATAGTCTTCATTTATATCTTTAAGGAATTTTCTACAAATGGTTAAGGAATTATTTGCAGTTAGTTCTCTATCTCCCATTACAGAGGAAACGCCCCCTCTAATATTATGTTTAAATACATTAAACATGTCAAGATCGGTTAATAGTTCTATTATTTTATTCCTATCACCCTCTTCAGAATGACTTTCAGTCCATATATTATATAACAATATATCCCAAGCTAAAGAGGGAGATGTTATATAATTATAGGGTTTTAATTCAAAGGCTTTACAGAAGATTTCAAAACAGTCAGCTAAAATATAAACATCAAGGGATAAATACATGTCGGTATATTCTCCAAGGTTTTGACAGTTGAATAATTGATACATTTTATTTGCTCGAGAATATTCTTGATTTGTAATATTTGATTGTTGAAGGTTTGAAAAGAAGCTGTCTTTCTCTGGTAAGGATTCATTATATTTATCAAATGAATCAATATAATCATATGGATATATTCCTTTTGCTAAACATGTTGGATATTCTTCCAAGGGAATATTATTTTTTATCAAAACCATGGTGGTTGTATATTTAAAATCTTCTGGTTTCATTGTTTTTGCTACTGCATCTAGAGACATTCCTAAAAAATTTAGAGAATCTATAAATTTTAAACATCCATATTGTATACATTTATATTTTTCTTTTGTTAAACCTATTAGTTTGAAAGAATTTTTAGCATTTGCAGCTAGGGCCTTTATAAATAAATGTACATCATATCCAAAAAGATTATGAAATATAACTGGTATAAATTTAGGTTTTTTACAATTTATATTACAGTTTGTATGAGCTGCTCCTCGATAATTATTTAATTTTTTAAAATGATCATGATCTGCGACTTTTATGTTTTGAGTTTGTTGTCTTTCATGAAACATTCTTTGTTCTTCTTCTTCAATAGACTCGATATCTGAAGAATCTTCAAGGAGTTGATTCTCAGGGGTCACAAAGCTCTCAAAGGATTGTTTACACATCCAACAGTTTGTAGAATTTTTATATTCTTCAAATTGTTCAGTTGAAAAATTTATTGGATGGTTTGTTTTTAATATTTTAAATAATTCATGTTCTAGATCATTTATATTTTTAGTAAAATGATTTAAAACATCTTCTTCAGAGGTTCCTCTATATGAATATTCTTTAGATTCTATGAGTTCGGGGTAATTACTTTTAAAAAATAGTTTATAAGCTGAAGGTATTTGTTTGGTTAATTTTATTGTATAGGATTTATTATTTAACTTTAGAAAGTTTTTCATATTCTCAGATAGAGATTCAAGGGGAACTCGATCTGAATAATCACACCAAGAATCTAATAAATTATTTTTTTCTATTATTTTTAAATATTCTTTTTCCAAGTCTTGTTTTATATTTATTGCTTCAAAGTCTCCATATATTACACCCATTGATTCTAATAAATTTGAATAATTTTTAAAGTTCATGTCTGAGTTTATAGGCATTTTAATTAATGCTGTTTGGTTCTTGTCACACAATCTTTCATGTTTAATCATTGAGTTTTTCGAGGTTGAATAGTGAAGACATCTTTTACAAGTTGTTCCTCCTCTAACTTGTGTTGTTGTACGCATAAAACTTTGAAAGTTTTTTATTAGAATATAATGTTGTTTCTTTTCTAATGTTGGGCTTTCTTCTTGATCTGTTGGGTTTTGCCCATCGTCTTCAGTTTCTTCATTAAAAACATATTCTCTATATTCTTCATCCTGTCCTGTAGAGCTTTGCTCTTCTAATATTAAAAGATCTATTTCTCTATTTTTATCTTGTTCTAATAATTCTTTATTTGAAATATAAATTGGTATAATATGTTTTAAATTATCATTATCTGGAATGTGTTCATAAATATTAAGTTTAATATTATTTAAAATTTCAAATTTTGGAATGTCTTCAATTTTCATTGGATGTTTAAATCCTGTTGGATAAATCAATTCATTTTCATATTGTTTATATTTTGAAACCCTTTGAGGATTCCTTGCTTGAGGATGTAAATGTGCAAGTATTGACCATTGGAAACATTTGTCATCTTTATTTTTTACATTTATAACATAGATGGAGTTGAATGGTGTGCGAATAAAAGATTTAGGATTTGGTGGTGCTGCTCTCCAATATTCAATTTCTATAGATTGAAAGAGTGGAATCTTAAATTAGATTCTCCCAATTCTTGTTCTACTTGTTCTTGTTGTTCTTCCATCTCTTGAGTTAAATCTTTGATGATTTTATTTATTCCCTTTGTTGAGAATAAATATTTAAATGATGATTCGATATCAACATCTAGAGGAGTTGTTTCTATTTCTTCTCCCCTCCAATATCTTGCAGAGATTCTAACTTTATATTTTATAATGTTAAATCTTGATTGACCAAATTTTTTTATAGCATTGTCCATTGAATTTTTTATGTTTTGTTTATTTCTTCTTATACAATCTGTGATTGTTGAAAACATTTGTTCTGTAAATACATCTATATGATTAAAGTTGTCCCAATTATATTTTTCTTTTTCAATATGTTCAGGTTCAATATCAGAATCTTCAGAATGACTTTCAGGTATTGGTTGGTTATTCTTTATAGCATATTTTTTTACATGTTTTAAATAATAAGATTTTATATTAAATTTTGATTTACATATAGAACATTCAAATTTTTCTCTATTTTTAGGAACTCCAATACAATTTTCAAAATGTTTATCATATCCTGAAAGTAAATATCTTACTTTGCATTTAGTACAGATTTTTGAGTTTGAATTATCAAGTCTATTTAGTTTTAATAAATGAACTTTTGATTTTTGTTGTAAAAGTAATGCTGTTTTATTTTTAAAATTTTTTTGACAAATAGTACAAGCATAAATATTAGGATTCATTTTTTTAAAAAATATTTTTATTGGATACTATGTTTTCAAGATTTTAAAATATTTACAATTTTAGTTTGCAATTTGGCGGCTTGCTTGCTATAGTAGTGGGTATATGACCCGAATGGACATAGCCATTGATAGTTTGCGAGTTTCTTGTTCTTCTCTTTTTTCCTTTCTGTTTATAGGGGGCTTAAAATAGAAAGCTTGGCTTTTGTGTTGAAAATAGAGGTTCTAAAAGAGTTAAAAGTGTAAAAATTAAGGGTGTTATTAGTATATATTAAGTGTTTGGAAGCATCTTTTATCAGGGTAGGTGTGTCCATGAGGGTCATATACCCACTACTGGCGTGTATCTGAGTAATATCTGTAAATCTAAAGAAAGTTTATATTCTAAATTATTTTATAATTGAATTTTACGATGTATTTTCTTTTTCTCTGAAGCTCAAGGTAGAGCTGTCGGATTCTAAATTAAAAGCATTTTCCAGCATAATTTTTTAATAATTTCAAAATACTTTATTTTATATGTTAACAATATGTTAACAAAATGTTAATGGTTATTTATTTCGGAACAAAAAAAGCTATAATAAATTTGCATGCATTTTTCATTATGTGTTTTGTGTTGGTATGTTCAATTATTTTTCTCTCACCTTCACAAATCCTATAATAAAGTTATTAAATTTCGGAAAAATAAATTTCTACACAAAGGTAAGTTTGTATGTTCCTATACTATAAATTTATTGATTTTCTTTAGATTATAGAAGATACTAAATTTCGGAATTAGGTGTAAAACTACTCCTATGCCTCACCATGAACTGTCTTTTAAATCTGGAAACCGTAAAATTGGTGGTTTGCATAATGCATCTTTAAACTTATCAAACGCTTTTTGCTGATCCTCTATAAAACTTTAGCGATATGATCAACGGAATGGTATGATATTTATAATATATAATATTATTGTTTGTAGATTATTCAGAATGAAATATACCCATGAGTTCATCAAAATGGGAAAAGATCTTCGCAAGAACCATGAAGATGCTCGAAAAGCAGGAAAAAAACTCTAACCAATATTTTAAAGTTGACATTATGTGTTACAGTAGTATTGGTTATTATTGTTTCGTAAATAAATGTTTTAAATTTTTTATAAATTTATTGTTTTATTGTTTAATGTAATACTTTTTTGATTATAACATATTCATTATTAAAATCAAAAGTCCTTTTAAAAAAACATTTAAGCTTGAACACATTTGAAGGTTATTGATCCACCATAAACTTTCGAGAATATGACCATCATATTCGCCTATCAAATGCCTGTCGAATGATGTATATATTATAAGGTTTGAAAAAATTCGAAGGTTTTTGACCCTTTGAAGGTTTTACAGCTTAGACCTTCGAAGGTATGACCATTGGATCTTCAAGACCTTTCGAATGATACCCTTGGTTGAAGGACTGACCTCTAGTTGACCTTAAAATCTGATCATAAACTGTCCTCAAAAAATTATATTGACCTTAATGTGACCTTAATGTGACCTTAAAGTTTTCCATGACCTTAAGCTGACCTTAAGAAAAACACCCCCTCCCCCGGGGCCCGGGGTATGACGTAATATGCATTTTTTACGTCTTCGATAACATCATATGTCTTTGTTCCCGGGTCCACATGTTACCCTACTTTCACTGTCTTGCCTTATATTGGGTATAGGGATTTAATTCTATAATACTAGTTTGTCTATGTTTCTTAATATATGGATGATATTATATTATGGACAGCAAAATTGGATTTAGAAACTTTGGAGCTCATTTCCATATCAAAAGAAAAAATGATTGTATATTTCATTGATCAAATGTTTGATTGTTTTCAATTTGTTCAAAGATTTTCACTATTCACCTTCAGGGACAGGGTGGTGAAACGTAGCTCATTACATCAGTGCAAATGTTCCTTTTTATAACGAAATCAGTAACACAATTTTCGGAAATTATACAGATACCGAATACAGATACCGTATAGAGATACCGTATACAGATACCAAATCTTTTACAGAAGGGGTAGCTGTTTGATACCAAAAATGTTCCAGACACGATGAAATACCAATTCTTCTTTAATTGAATTTCCTGTTTTAATTTTTAATGGAAGAGCCCAAATATATCTTAATTACAAATCTATTACAATTAAAATAAATTTGTAACCATCATTATTTTTAGAATTTACAATTTCAATTAAACATCATCTTTATTAAAAACCTTTATTTTTAAATAATTTTTTGGCTTTCTATATTCTTTATGTAACTCGTTTCCAAGTTCTTCGTTATTGTCAAAGTAGATAGATAGGGGTTCGCTGGATAACATACCCCCTCCCCCCATCAGGGAATTTTTTTGAAATTCTTTTCAAGGTCAAATATTTTTAGGTAAAAGTCAATTTTTTTTTAATTTGAAATTCGAGAATTCCCGCCAAGGGATATTATTATTATTTTATAACTCATTTTAAAGGTTTTTCGAAAGGTAATAACGCACAGGGATTATTATTATTATTATTATTATTATTATTATTATTATTATTATTATTATTATTATTATTATTATTATTATTATTATTATTATTATTATTATTATTATTATTATTATTATTATTATTATTATTATTATTATTATTATTATTATTATTATTATTATTATTATTATTATTATTATTATTACTATTATTATTATTATTATTATTATTATTATTATTATTATTATTATTATTATTATTATTATTATTATTATTATTATTATTATTATTATTATTATTATTATTATTATTATTATTATTATTATTATTATTATTATTATTATTATTATTATTATTAGTATAGAGTGATGATTTCTTGGTAGCAGAAAGAAATTTACAATTCGTAAATTTAAATAAATTATTTTAATAAATTCATATTTTCATAGGTATTCAGAAAATGACAAAATTCGGTAAAGGTAAAAAGAATCATTGCAAATTTCATTGATAAAATGTTTGACAAATTTCAATTTGTTCAAAGGTTTTCACATTTCACTTTTAGGAACAAGCTGGTGAAACGTAGCTCATTACATCAGTGCAAATGTTTCTTTGAATAAGGTAATCAGTAACACCATAATCGGAGGTTATGCAGATTCCGAATAACTTTACTAAAACATTTATAGTGCTGTTAGCGAATAGTTTCCAAAACCAAAAGGTTCCACATACGACAAAATGCCAATCAGTCGACGTTGCTAAATCTATCAGATCTGTTACATTGAAAACAGAAGACGGACCAACACCAAACACCATGCCTCTAATTCCGATATAATTTCTATAATTATTGTAATGTACAGTTATTTTTGTTAATATTTTAGTATTCACAATTAGGAATTGTATATACTAAAATATAAAATATTACCATCTGGGAAATAATTGTCGAAAACAGACAAATAAAAGCGGAACTAGCCGAAATAAAACAGAAATACAACAGGCAAAATTTCAATCCAAACGAAAATAGAGACCTATTCAACAGAAACAATTTCAACACAGACCAACTATCATACAATCATAACAGACAAAACTACGACCGACCACCCAACGAAAACAATAGACAGAACTACAGCCACAGACAATCCCCAAACGGTCACTACAGAAACCGGTCAAACTCATCAAATCGATACAACAATTACCGAAATAGCAGCCCAGAAAGGAATTCAAGAAAAGATTTCCTAAACAAAAACCACTGCTACTTTCATAACAAATTCGGCGACAAAGCATATAAATGCATAAAACCCTGCGAATTCCACAAAACAGAGCAGGAAACTAAAAATGTCACCATTGATAGCACCCACATTTGGTGACAACAATAATACTTTCACGGTGCATTCAAACAATACAGATTTTCTAATCGACACAGGTTCCGTGATCTCCCTATTACCACACTACTTATACACAAATGCAAAAACTACAGAAAAGTCACTAACCGCTGCCAATGGCTCTAAAATTAAAACATTTGGCCAATATACAATAACACTCACAATAAATTCAAAAAAATACAGTTGGCCATTCACAATCGCAGAAGTACAACAGTCAATAATCGGGGCCGATTTCTTAGCAAATTACAACCTAATAGTGGACTGTCGAAACAAGAAAATAGTCGAAAACAACAAAACAGACAAAGAAACAGCCAGGAACACAACATCAAACTTTTCGAAAGTAGACATCGGCGTGATTCAAACAAGTACACCAACTATCAAAACAATTAAAACTATTGAACACGTACCAGAAATAGTCACACTACTGGCAAAATACGATAAACTCTGCGAACCAGTAACTTTCGATGGAAATTCAAACCACACTACTGAACACGCAATACTGACAAACGGAAACCCAGTCCACTCAAAAGTAAGACCACTGGATCCAAAAAAAATAGAAATCACAAAAAATATATTTAACGAACTGTTGGAAAATAATATAGTAAACATTCAAACTCAGAATGGTCTTCAGCACTGATGTTAAAACAAAAAGCTAACGGGGAATGGAGAGCTTGTGGCGATTACAGACTCCTGAACAAAATAACAGAGCCCGACAGCTATCCATTACCGATAATAAAAGACATAATAAATCGACTAAATGGCGCAAATATTTTTCAAAAATTGACCTACAAAAAGCATATCATCAGATCCCAATTAGAAAAGAGGACATAAAAAAGACAGCAATAACAACACCGATCGGCATGTTCGAATACAACCGAATGCCTTTCGGTCTACGAAACGCCGCAGCAACTTTCTAACGATTCATGGATCAAACAATGAAAAACAACAAAAACACAATCGCTTATCTGGACGACATCCTAATAACAAGCCCAGACAAAGAAACACATCTAAAGGACGTGGAAAAAGTGTTCAAAACGCTGGATAATGCAAAACTAAAAATAAACACTCAAAAGTGCGAATTTATGAAAACGGAAATAAATTTCCTTGGTATCACGCTAAACGACAAAGGAACACAACCAATAGAAAACAAAATAAACAATATAAAAGACTACAAACTGCCGACAAACACAAGAGAATTGAGGAGATTTCTAGGAATGGTAAACTTTTATCATTCTTACATCCCAAATTGCAGCAACCTACTGGCACCACTAAACGACATTATCAAACCAAACGAAACGTAAACAATAAACTGGACACAACAAACAACCGACACATTCAATAAAGCCAAAGAAAGCCTATCAACGGCAACACTACTCGGTTACCCAGATCCAGAACTAGAGTATCAACTAACTACAGACTGTTCTGGTTTTGCAATGGGCGCAACAATTTTCCAGGAAAATAAATTCGGCAAACAACCACTGGGATTTTTCTCGAAAAAACTAAAATCACATCAAACAAGATACTCAACATTTGACAGAGAACTCCTAGCAATACACGAAGCAATCAAACACTTTCAACATTTACTCGAAGGACGAACCTTCAAAATATTCACAGACCACAAACCGCTAACAAACGCAATAGAAATGAAATACCCTTCACCAAGGCAGATCAGACAAATCAATTTCATTTCACAATTCAACTGCACAATAAACTACGTAGCAGGAAAATCAAACATAGCAGCAGATGCTCTATCCAGAATTGAAAGTGACATAAACGCCCTAGAATTCGGAGAAATAATTGAATTGGATCAATCAAATCCAGACAAACCTATACATTAAGCAAACTGCCTACTAAACACAGCCTGAAACTACAGGAACTCCACGGAATATGGCACGATGTCTCCAACGAAAGCAACAAACGAATCCTACTACCCTGAAGAACTCCGACAAGACTGCATAAAAAAGATACATACTATCAATCATCCGGGAAACAAAATTACATTCGAGTTAATACATCACAAATATCTATGGCCTCACATGCGGGAAGACATCAAGAATTACGTCAAAAGTTGCCACAGCTGCCAATTCAATAAAACAACAAAAAAACCCAAAACACAAAAAGTAAACTTCCCAAGCAGTGAAGCGTTTGAAACAATACACACAGACGTAGTAGGACCACTACCACCAAACGACAACTACAAATATCTACTAACAATTATAGACAGAAAAACCAATTGGTTCGAAGCGATCCCAATAAAAGAAATCACAGCAAAAAATATCTGCGAAATGATCGAACTAAACTGGATAGCTCGTTACGGTCAACCAAAAACAATCATAACTGATCAAGGCAGACAATTCGAATCAGAAATGTTCAAAATACTGTGCAATAAATACAATATCAAAAGAAATCGAACAACACCTTACAACCCACAATCAAATGGGAAAATCGAACGGTTTCACAGAACATTAAAAGAAAGCATCAGGACAAAAGCCAATGACCAAAACTGGTTAAACCAACTTCCAACAATATTAATTCGGACTAAGAAATAGACCAAATTCAACAGATAATGAAAGTCCAGCATACAAAATTTTCGGAAAAGCAACAAACTTGCCATCACTTAAATCAGATACAAACAAAAACACCGAAAACAGCAGCCAAATAACAAACAAAAATAGCGAAACCACCGAACAGAAACCAAAAGGAATTTTAAAAAGAAGACCGGACTCCGAATTAGACGGAAAAATAGTATTAACAACAGAGTTCATCTTAATAAAAAAACCATTCACACAAGGATTCGAATCCAAATACGAAGGTCCATTCAAACTCCTGGAAATCAACAAGAACGTCGCCACAATAATTAAAAATAACAACAAAATGAAAATAAACATCAGGCGGATAAAACCATACCACAAGAATATAGACCCCCAAAACGACTCACCGAAAGACAAAACACAAACCCAAACACAAACAAAAAAACAACCAATTCACAAAAACATCACATTCAACCACAAAAATTCAATCAAAATATTCGACAAAGACACAATACTGGCTCCACTATACAAAAAACGTTACAGCGAATGCTTTAAATAAAAACACAAACATACACAAACAAACACACGCACAAACAGCGTCAATTGTACAGTTTTTATTTTTCTTGTAAATACAAAACAAAATGTAAATTTTTAATTTTATTGAAGTTGTAGATACAAAGAAACAGAAACAAAAAAACACAAAAACATATAAATACGAAAAAAAAAAGGTTATTGAATGTAATTTTTTTTACGTTACTTTTTATTGATTCATGTTAACCTCCGGTTTTAAAGGGGGAAGTTATGTAATGTACAGTTATTTTTGTTAATATTTTAGTATTCACAATTAGGAATTGTGTATACTAAAATATAAAATATTACCATCTGGGAAATCCAGATTTTTAAAAAATAAACTATATAGCGATAATTTACTATAGTAAATTATCGCTATAGTAAATTAAAAAAAAAATTGAAAATTAAAAAATCAATGACGAATAGAATATGGGAATGATAATTTGTATTTGTTTTGAGAACTGAAAATTCATTTCTTTACCAAAGACTTTTAAGTAGAGTTTATTGTACAGAAAAAAATCAAAGAAAATAGTTGGAAGTATAATTCTCGAACATCCAAGATAGATACGAGGTTTTATTTTTTTGTTGTAATAAATTTTTAAAGTTGTAACGTTTATTATTGTTTTGCATTATATCTATAACTTTATATTGTTTGTAAATTTTATATTTTGAACATAACACGCACCCCGATTGTCCCGCTACAAGTTTTAACGGTGACTCTTTCAGGCTCTTCAAATTCTCCTCCAAAATAACATAAATTAACAATAATTAACAATAATAACAATAAAAGCAATAATTTATTTACTATAATAACGACAATAACCTCCATAACAATTATCAACCTTGGCGTAGCATGCCAACTTGCTTGTGCAAGACCCGTTTGTGAAATATCTCAAGGTATTCTTTACTAGTTGATTATTCGTTTCTGTAGAGAATGTGCTCATACCAGCCTTCGGATAGGCCAGTAAGTTACTGGATTTGTATTTGCCCAGGACCAAGTATGGCTTGTTGTCTGGAGTCAATAATAACGGAATGGCCTGCTGTGGATTCACTATACCGAATACTGAAGGAATTCCGTTGGCAAACCCATCTGTTATATTTTGCAGTATCCGGTAACTGATCGCGCTGGAATTTCCTTGAAACTGTAATAATTAATAAAAATTAATAAAAATTAATAAAAATCCCTAAATACTTACCAGATTGTTGTATTTATTATTGATAAAGGCGGAAACATTTCATTGAACGCGTACAAATAGCAATTCGACGTATTCGGTGCGATATAGAACAATTTGCAATTTAGTTCGCTGCATTTTATAGCGCATTCGATAAGCAATTTCGTTGAAATGTTCGCCAAACTGTTGAAAACGCAAGAGCTAACCTCACGGTAAATCTCTCCCGTGTTACTATTGATCAGCAAGGAAATGTATAACACAATTAACATAAGGCAATTATTATTTAATTTTTCATGAAAAACATATTTATATACCTTGCTACCTTTACTGTTCTCATTGTTCCATGAAGGGGAAATGAAATGTAAAAGCGCATTCAGCATAATTTTACAAATAGCAAAAGCATCAGTAAAGACCTCTTTTGTCTTTCGTTTCTATAACATAATTTAGAAATTCTTATTCATTTATTTTATAACTTTATTGTTCTCATTGTTCCGTGAAGGGGAAATGACAAAAACATGCGTGACCAACATAATTCTACTAATTTCAAAAGGATCTGTGAAGACCTCTTTTGTCCTCTGTTTCTATAATATAATTTATATAAAATTATTTATTTATTTTGTTAACTTTATTGTTATCATTGTTCCTTGAACGGGAGATTACATAAACATGCTACATCAAAATAAATTTACAAATTGCAAAAACCTCAGTCAGAGCTGCATTTGTTTAACCGGCGTTCCCTATCATTTGGTTTAGAGTCTCACCTGAAAGATTTTTCAAATATCCTGAATTGACACTGGGGTAGGTGCCTTCTTCCGGGTCCCTTAATGTGTTTTCATTTTGTTAGACGCAATTAAATTCAAATCTTCTTCAAGCATTTATTTTTTCTAGCGTATTTAGACACTGAGGCGTGATAAATATTAATATTAATGTAATTACTGGTCATACATTTAATTGATTTAATTTAATATAATTTAATATAATATGATATAATTTAATATAGAATTTATATATAAAACTTTAACAGAAATAATTATTTCTACTAACTGATCTCTCTTCTACCATTTAACCATAATAATTTTATATAGGGGTTTACTAACTCCTTACACATTTAATAAATTTTAATGAATTCTCTCTAAGAGTAGTATATAAGATTTCAGATACCGTGAAGCGAAAAAAAATTATTTTTCGCTCACTGGCTCATTCGCCTCTCCCCCGTACGCTTAAAATAATTTTTTTCATTTCCACGATATAAGTAGTCGTATATACTACTAGGGATAATAAAAAATAAAAATATTTGAAATTACCAACCCGTAGGAACCCAGGTGTATTAGATGAAATATTTTTAATTTTTATTTTGACTAGTCTATAATTTCAAACCCCTCTAATTTCATACCCACTATAAAATAATAAAAAAATAAAATAATTACCAACCCGGAGGAACAGACACTTGGTACTAGGCATATTAAATGAAAAATATTTTTATATTTTTATACCTTGCGTAATTTCATACCCCATATAACAAAAGTTTTAAAAAAATTCACTTTTTTATGACTAGTCAGACACAATCAAACAAATTCAACAATTTCAAAATATTTTTATAATTATAAATTCATTAAAACAAAAATAATAATTAAATTTTTATTAAGTTTATCATTAAAAAATTTACTTGACACATAATAAAAATATTAAAGAAAAAATAGTAAAACTGCCTCCCGAGGGAATAGCGGTTATTGTTTTTTTTACTGATATCCTCTCAGCAGTTTTTTTTATGATCCGAATCATCTTTTTTAACCTCTTCCGTGTATCAATTCCAAATCAATTCCAATATACAACCTGGCCAGACTCATACACCAGAATCAATTCAATATGAAAGTACAGATGAATTTGAAACTGAATTTGAAAGAGGTTCCGGAAACAACACTGAAATAAATGTGCACATTTAGACTTTTGGCAATGCTTCCCGATCGGCCATCACACCCAGTTCAATAATTTTCTTTTTATATTTAAATTTAAAAACTAAATATTCTAATATATATATAAAAGCTTATTTTTTTATTTATTTATTTATTTTTAATATTAATTTGATAATTAATTTGAATATTATCTTTAAAGCTATTTTCAATATTGTAGTAATTTCAATATATTTTTTTATGAAAAAAAACTAAATTCAATTAAGATTTGAACTGCTGTATATTTGCAACCCGGTGATACTCTATTCCCGCTGAGCTATCTAAGTTGGTAAAATAAAAAAAATTAATAAAAAAATTTATGCTTATGTTTGAAAATAAATTTTTTTATTTGAAACTAAAAGTAGTATATTTATTTAAAAAATATTACTTTCAGTGAAAAAAAACTAAGTTCAGTTTTGATTTGAACCTCAGTATATTTGACTCTCAGTATATGCTACTCTATTCCAACTCGACTATCTGGGTTGTGACTTTTGCTATTTTTTCATATTTATTTTTTAAACATATTTCTAGATTGAAAATAACTTTTCCTTAATTTTTATTTTTTAAGATATTTAATAATTGTGGGAATAAAGTGAAATAATATTCACCCTTTACCATTTGATCTTCTACTCTTAAATCTCTAAACTCATTTATTTTATTATTATACTCGGTATCAAGGCATTCTTCCTTAAAAATGAGTTTGGTCATCTGAGGACAAAGTTCATAATGACGTTCACCATATTTAACTTTGTCCTCAGGTGATAAACTTCTAAAGTCTTTCAACCTCTCGTTTATTAAATTAAAAATTTTGTTTGCCATCTCATTCATTTATAAATATAGAATTTTCAGATTCTGTATATTTTGAGAATTTGTAATTTGATTAATTGCAACTTTTCCTGCAATTTAATAGTTTTCAAATTTTGTATTTTATAATTGTAAAATGAGAAAATTAGAAAAAACAAGATTATAATGCACTAATGATGAATGTACCAATGTATTATATGAATATATAAAAAAATAGCTTGCAGAAAATGGTTAGAAAAAATAACCAAGAAAAATATTATTGCAACCCATGCTCTGAATATTTTACAAAAGCAAACAAGGCTTGTCATTTCAAAACTAGAAAACATTTTAATAATTTAAATAATTTAAATAACCAGACAATTCAAGGAGTGGTAGTAGATGGACGTGTCACCGCTGGTTCACATACCCCCTCCACCCGTGGTAAAAATATTTAAAAATAATTTTTTTAGAACAAATACAATGACTCATCCGATTGACTCATCGATAAATTATTATTAGTTTTTAAAATATTATTAATTGAGCAAGTGGTGACATACTTTTTCGCACCCCAAACGTTAATGTTCCTATTATTTGATTTCATTGAACGATAGCTCATTTTAAAGCCCACTCCAAGACCTTTCGAATGAGATATAGATATCGTAAGTAACATTATTATTAATATTATTTTTATTATTATGGGTACTGATCAAAATCAACAACTTATTATTATTATTACTATTACTATTACTATTATTATTATTATTATTATTATTATTATTATTATTATTATTATTATTATTATATTTATTATTATTATTATTATTATTATTATTATTATTATTATTATTATTATTATTATTATTATTATTATTATTATTATTATTATTTTCAAAGTTTTAATCAATATTATTAAGTAGAGTAACATGTGGACCCGGGAACAAAGACATATTACGTAATCGATGACGTACAAAAAGGCATATACCCCCGGGCCCCCCTCTCCACGTGGGAGTGAATATTATGATTTTTTTAAGGTCAACTTAAGGACATAGAAATTTTAAGGTCACAGTAATGTCATTGACAATTTGGGACAGTTTAAAGTCATTTACGGAACAAAGACATATGACTCATATTTTGAATTTCCATAGGTCAAAAAAGGGTACCATTCGAAATTCTCTGGTTTAAAACTTTCGAATTTTTTTCAAACCTTATTATATACATATCAAACAAAAGGTATTTGAAAGGCAAATATGATGGTCCTACCCTCGAAAGTTTATGGTCGGTTAATAACCTTCAAAGGTGTTCAAACTTAAATTTCTTTTTAAACCTTACAAGTTATATATCATTCAAAAGGGCTTTAGATGGTGAGTTCGAAGGGTGCAAGATTTAAAAATTTTAAAACCTTATAATATACATATCAAACAAAATGTATTTGTGATGTAAGTATCAAGGTCATACTTTCAAAGGTTTATGAAATATCCTAAACCTTTAAAAACCTTGAAGGGGTTCAAACCTTATATATATATCAAACAAAAGGTAATTCAAAGGCATATTACGCGCACTGGTCATATGACATATGAATCATAATTTTACGGAACAAAGCAATCTATTTTTAGAACAAAGACAAAAACTCATAGTAAAAATATTTTTAAAAATTATGTCTTTGTTCCAGCTGTGACCTACTTTTTGGCAAACCAAACGTTATTGTTCCTATCAACCGATTTTATTGATCGATGTCTTATTTTAAAGCCCAGTGCAAGACCTTTTTAATGAGATAACATTACTAGTTTTAAAGTTATTAACGCGCGCGGTAAATATATACTCCGAGTTTAACTGACAAGATATTTTGTCCCCCTATGGGTAATGGTCACAAGGGTACTGCTAACATTCAACATGTTATTGCAAATATTAGTGAAAAAAACCTAAAATATTTATTTTTACACACATTCTCAACCCTAATAATAATAATAATATAATAATAATAATAATAATAATAATAATAATAATAATAATAATAATAATAATAATAATAATAATAATAATAATAATTTGAAAATTATATTTTAAAAATATTGAAAATGATGAAAATGGCGTCAAAATGTGTTTTTAAAATATATTTAAGTTTTAAAATATTTAATTATTTTTTAATGTAATTATTTTTTGTCCTACCCTTTCATTGATTTAATTTGGTCAGAAATTAGTTATGTGTAATATATAAACAGTACCTTTTAAATTGTTTGTCATTTAAACTTTTAATTTTACTTATATAAGTGAATAATTTATTCCCTGTCTATTGTTATTTCATCAGCTTCAGCAAGGTGTTTGTTGATAAATGTCATTCCACCAGCTTCAAATAAACGTTAAAGCTCTGAATCTTGAATAAGTTCTATCGGTATCTAATTCTTCTTCCTTTTGATGTTGCTGTAAGCGTAAGAAACCTTTTTGTTAATTGAGGAATAACATTTAAATTCCAATCTGGAAATATTTTTAAAGAAATATTTGTGGGAAGGATATAAGTGATAATAATTAGTGGAAAATCGAGAATCGGGGGCTTTAAGTGATGAGGATATATAAATAAAATTATTTCTAATATATGAGTTACTAACGAATTAAAATATTTTAATAATTCGATAAACTATTATTTGATAAAGTATTTAATCCACAAATGATTATTTTATTACATAACAAACCGCGAATATATACTCTGAGTTTATCCGACAAGATATTTTCTCCCTTTATGGGTACTGCTCGTAAGGGTATTGGTCGTAAAGGTACTGGTGTGTTTTGTTGATTTTATTTAGGCAAATATTGGTAATTTTTAGTTGATGTTAGCGGGATTTTACTAACATTGTTACTAAATTTTTTGTGAATTTAATGTTAATTGAAAGAATATTTAAATATTTAAGGTTTTTGTGTTAATTCTAAGACAAATTTAATTAATTTTTTGATAATTTGCTATATTTTATTGACTTGTTAAGGGGATATATTCGGTTGGATGTTTATTAAGGTAGAAATATTTGGTGAGGAATCGGTTAATGTTTTGAATATCTCTATTTAAATATTCATATTGGTAAAATATCAAATTTTCAAGGGAAGTATTCAGCATTTAGCTATGAATTAATAATAGTTCCTGTAAAATTATTTCGTTTTATAGGTTTATTAGGTTGTGATGAATGTTATTACACAGTAATATAGATTTGTTTAACTTTTTGAACCAGTTTTTATTAATTATTTACGGTTTTATTAAGTCGTTTAGGGTTAATAATCAATTAGGTTTTTATTTACTTGGTTTTGACAATGAAATATTTGAAATATTTAGAATTAATTGGGATTGGTATCAAAGGTTATTGCTTTAAATTATTTTATTTTTATTTAGGAAGTTATTTTAACCATTGTGGGGATATCGGTGACAAAGCTTGAGAAATATTGACCTAAAAGTTGGACATCGACAACATCTAAAGAAAATTGATCTTTATTGAAGGAAATTTATGATTTTAATTAGATTTCTAGAAATTAAATCGGTTGAATATCAGTTAAGTGTAAAATCTTTTGAAGGAATATTGTTATCGGATAGATAAATCTTTCAATGAGATTTTGCTAAATTACCTTTGCTAAATATTATTATTTTAAATGATTAAATTAACCAATATTCATAAATTGATCGCACAAAATATCCATATTTTGGTAAAAGATACTCAAAAATCTTAACCTATGTATTTCTCGCAAAGATATATTACGCCCAATGCAGAACCGGATGGTACTATTTTGGCGCCTGGAGCAAACTTCTTGAAAAGGCGCCTATATTGTTAAAGTCAAATTTGATGAAATAGCTGCAGATTTAAATAAAAACATACACTTTCTAATGAACTATTTATATATTTTTAGATTATTGTTATGTACAAAAAATAAATGATTTAATTAATTAATGGTACCCTGCGGACTTTAATTTCTGCAAAATCTTTTATTAAGACATCATAATCCAAAGACTCTGCGATGGCGCTTTCAATGGACATCAAAGACAAACCTACTAACCTTTCTTGTCCCATTGATGATCTTAAATAATTTTTAATTATTTTCAAAAGCGCTCAAAAATGCAAATTTATCAAAATATAGATTATTATGTAGAAATACGTGTGATAATAACAGTCAGTATGATAGTTTTGTTGAGAATAATTATTCTTCAATTTGATCGAAAAGGCGCCTTTTTTTCAGTGTGATTCTGGCGCCTGGTGCGGTCGCTCCCTCGCTCCACCCATAGATCCGGCCCTGGCCCAATGATCATTTCTTTAAATTAGAAAATAAATGATACTTTATAATATATATTTCTAATTAAAGAACACCATAATTGGTTAAATGATAACGAAATGATCATATTTATATTATGACTGACTCCTTTATATATTTTTGTCTCGAAAAGAGATAGAAATTTACTCCAAATGATAAAGAATTTCTACCAAAGTTTTCAATGAATATATGCTGTTATCAATGACCATGTATTTCTCACAAACTTATATAAATTATATTAACTATTGTAACGAACATTAGATGAATAAAAGTTGAATTCAGCATAAACTAAACTTCAGGAAGAACATCTACCCATGATTTATGTCTTTTATCTTTGAGTGTTATCTGAATCGCATCTCTAATTGTACGGAATTGTCTCTCAATGTGTCCATTTGCTGAGTGATGATATGGACTTGAATAATTAATTTCAATATTGTGGAATTTTGCAGAATCTTTCATTAGCTTTGATTCAAATGATTTACCTATATCACAGTTTATTATATTTGGTGCTCCAAACTTCATTATCCACTCTTCTTTCAGTAATCTTACCACTGTTTTTTCATCTTGCGATCTCACTGCATGTAAAGAAATAAACTTACTATGATAATCTATAATCCCAAGAATATATCTTTCTCCTCTCATTGCAAGTTGTAATGGGCCACAAAAATCAACATCGATTGTTTCAAATAATTTTGAATCACTTTTGCAAATTATTTCTTCTTTTGTTTTAGTTGTATCAACCTTTCTTTTCTGACAGTTTTCACAGGATTGTACAACATTACGAATAGATTGCTCCAAATCTTTCATATCAAAATTGTTTGATACATACATTTTACTTTTTTAGCACCCGCGTGACAGAGCTTTTTATAATATTCTATAATGAATTAAGACTTGTTTTCTTCTGGAATCCAAATTTTATTATTATTTGTCATAATCACTCCGTTCACATACTTAAAAAATGTTTTATCTGGCATCATACTAATATTTTCTTTTATATTTTCAATTTCTTTCGAGTTCTTTTGCCATATATCTTCAATATTATCAGTCATCAGTGTCAACAATATTGTTTTTAATTTACCCATTTTAGGATTTTCATGAATCATTTGACATTGAACACATGTTTCACATTCTTTTCTAGATAAAGAGTCGGAATTATTATGGTTATCATCTTTTCTGTATTGAATCTTGTCCAGACCACTAAGATGGTTAATCCAAATTTGAAATTGTGGGGTAATAGCTTTCTTTATCTTCAGATAAATGTAATGGCTTTGTGATCCGTCCTCAAAATAAAACTTTTTACCATATAGATAATGCTTAAAATGACCAGTAAAATAAATGTAGATAGTAATTCCTTTCTTGTTATACAATAACCCAACTCGTGTTTATTCATAGCTCGGGATCCATATGCGATTACTCTTTCTTTACTTCCATCTTTTTGAGACAGAACAGCACCGATGCGGTCAAAACTTGCTTCTGTATCCAAAATGAATGTCTTAGAAAAATCTGGGAACATCAATACAGGTGTAGACGTCAATTTCAGTTTTAAATTTTGAAATGAAGTTTCACACTCATCAGTCCACATGAGCTTCTTTTGTTTACTTCCACATAACGCTTCTAATACTTTGGAATTTTTGGTGTAATTTTCGATAAATCTGCGATAGTAATTTGCCAAGCCTAAAAATCCTCTCAAACCTTTTACGCATTTAGGTCTTTCAAAATTTTTAATAGTTTCAATCTTGCTTTCATATTCACCAATGATATGACCCAAAGATTTTACTTCTTTCATTTTGAATTGACATTTGCTGGACTTATTTTAAGATTTGCTAATTTAATATTTTGAAAAACCTTTTCAGTGGTACTATAATGTTCATTCAATGTCTTTGAAAATATAAGGATATCATCCAGATATACAATTGTTTCATTCCAATTTAATTCATCAAGAACCAGATTCATAAGTCTTTGAAATATTGCTGGTGCGGCCATTATTCCAAATGGCATTCTGTTAAAGTAATATTGCTTGCTTTTTGTCGAAAATCTGTTTTCAATTTTGATGCATCATCGAGTTCTACTTGCTAATAAGCATTTCCTAAATCATTTGTCGAGAAAGTCTTTGCTCCGTCAAGAATTTCTAGTAATTCATCAGTATTTGGAATGGGAAAAATCGGTCTTTCTGTTATATTATTTAAAGCACGGTAGTCCA
The DNA here is from genome assembly GCA_959609185.1 of Schmidtea polychroa. NCBI lineage: Eukaryota > Metazoa > Platyhelminthes > Tricladida > Dugesiidae > Schmidtea > Schmidtea polychroa. The sequence continues at coordinate 41,793 of CAUHTR010007950.1, forward strand.
AGCATATTCTTATATCACTACTGTTTTTCTTTTTAACACATACTAATGGAGAATTCCAAGGAGATGTACATTCTGATATAATGCCATATTTCAACATTTCATAAATATTTTCTTCAATTTTTTCAATTAAATGTATAGGTTGTCGCCTTGGGTTTATTACAATCGGACTACCTTTAGTAAGTATTTCATGCTTTAATAGTTCGGTTTTCCCAACATCCCATTTATGTTTCATAAAAATGCCGTCAAACGTGGAAATTAAATTATTTATAATCTTATCTTCACTCCTGTGGTTATTAAATGACTTTTCTATAATTGCCTTTATTTCGTCTTTACAGTTTTCTATTTGCAATTGCATTCCAAATCTTTCGAGAATATCTATACCTCCTATTAACTTTGGGTTTATATCTTTGGCTACAACGAATTCCTGCTTTTTTAATATCAGAAATTTTATCAACTTTTATATTTAATAAGGTTTTACCGCAAATTTCAATCGGACTATCATTCGCGCATCTTAATTTTAAATTACTTGTAGTCATATTCAAATTTCCAAGTTTTTTAAAAAAAAGTATCTAATAGGCATACTAATTTTACATTATTAATCATCACGGTAACACTGGGCCTTCCCTGCATTTTATTGTATACCATTATATCATTCCGTTTATTAAAACATTTATTTCATTAGACGTTAGGGATGGGTCTTTAAAAATTATTTTTATTACTATTATCAATATTATTATTATTATTATTATTATTATTATTATTATTATTATTATTATTATTATTATTATTATTATTATTATTATTATTATTATTATTATTATTATTATTATTATTATTATTATTATTATTTTATTACTATTATCAATATTATTATTATATTATTATTATTATTATTATTATTATTATATTATTATTATTATTAATATTATTATAATATTATTATTATTATTATTATTATTATTATTATTATTATTATTATTATTATTATTATTATTATTATTATTATTATTATTATTATTATTATTATTATTATTATTATTATTAAACAAATCAATAAAACATATTAATACATTTATTAAATCATAAAATAATTTAAAATTAGCAATGGCAGTCTAAATATTGATGTGCTTATATTTCAGGCCATATTGTTTGAAATTGTTCCAAGGTTCAAATTTTTAAAGCCTATAATATATATATATATATATATATATATATTATATATATATATATATATATATATATATATATATATATATATATATATATATATATATATATATATATATATATATATATATATATATATATATATCTATATATATATATATATATATATATATATATATATATACTATATATATATATATATATATATATATATATATATATATATCAAACAAGAGGTAATTCAAATGTCTGTAACGTGCTCGTGAGTCATTATTCTATAAATTTATCCGACAAGATATCGTGTTCCTACAATATTTATTTTTACACACATAACCCATTATAATTTATTATTATTATTATTATTATTATTATTATTATTATTATTATTATTATTATTATTATTATTATACTAAAAAATACATACAAACTTTTGATTCGTAGAAATGTAACAATGAGATATGTTTCTATAATAACATTTCAATCCAGATTTGATTTCCTGAAAGAATCTCCTCGTATTGAACTCATAAAAAAAATACAAAAATTATTTTAATCAGCAATTTTTCCCAAAATGTTTTAAAATAATACATATTTTTGGTGATATAATACATATTTTTGGTGATATCGAAATCATTCCAAGATAAATGTCATAAAATTCCTTAAAAAAACACTGAAAATTAATTAAAAATAATTTATAATTATTCTGTTGGTTAAAATTAATATTTAAGAACTTGAATAATGATATGAATCAGAATTCAAGTCTTAAAATTTACTTTAAATTAAAATAATTACTTGACAGCCATTTGTTAAATGGCTAAAATAAATTTCAAATTCATAATAAATGAATAAATGTGATGATGAGTAAATCGGTGAGTGAATTGGTGAGAGAAATTGCTTTACACATTAACCACCACTATAGAGAACGTATCTCAGTGGAGTTTGGTGTATCACATTCAATATGTATTGCACATGTATTGCACATACCTTTGTTAATCATGACTTGTTTAACACATGTGTATATGCTTAATGTGTGATTATTATCAATATTATTATTATTATTAATATTATTATTTTTATTATTATTATTTTTATTATTATTATTATTATTATTATTATTATTATTATTATTAATATTAATTTTATTATTATTATTACTATTATTATTATTATTATTATTATTATTATTATTATTATTATTATTAACGCGCGCGGGAGATGTTATTATTAATAATATTAATATTATTTTTATTATTATTATGTTTATTATTATTATTTTATTATTATTGATATTATTATTATTATTATATACTCATAGTTTATCCGACAAGATATTTTGTCCTCCTGTGTCTCAAAGGGAATAATATTATTATTACAAAGTATTATTAGTAGTAGGATGTGAGGACTCCAACGCACTTTCAAGGTCATCCCAATATCCAGATCAAATATAGGTCATTGAATCATTTATTTATTTATTTTTTTTTATTATTATTATTTTACATTTACATTTAATATATTTTAACAAGAGTGCAAATTGTAACAATAATATTTCAATTTGAACAAAATTTTAATTAGTAATTATCATAAAATAAAGCTTTGTTAATTTAAAATAAAATGGGCATTAATTTTCAAAACAAAACAAAAAACAAAGTTTTTCATGAAAAATAATAAGTCTTACTTTAAACTAATTATCTAAAATAATTGGACAAGTGAATTATTAAATGATAAAACATATTTTAATTAACGAAGTCAAATTATTCACAATATATATTTTATTATTCACATAAATTTAATGGTTAAAGTGCTTGTTTCGATTTTTATTCATTTGTAGACGGAGCAGTTGCGATATGCATTTGACGAATCTTATAGTGACCGTAGGCATAGCTTTCATTAGAATTGAACCAATACCTTTTATCATCCAAACATTGGAGAGCTCGTTTTTCTGTCATGAAAGTATACGACTGATGATTGACACTTCCTATTCTCTTTTGTTGGATGCTCACTGTTCCACCATCAGTATACACTTTTTTATAGGCTTCATGGGTGATATTAGAATTTGTAAGACTTATTCCTTTGGCTTTTAGAGTTTCTTTATCTCCCTGAAGTGAGTAGCACTTGGGTCGAAGGAACACCCATTCTTTATATTGATTTCCATTATTCTCATCCTTGACTTTCCCGATTGCAGAACAAATTTTATTTGAGAACAGCGGATCGGTCACTGAATAATTTGAAGTATCTAGGAGCCCATCACCAATCATTTTTGGATATAGTTGTAAGCGTAAATCTACATTTTTACACTCTTAAAAGAAGGAATCTGTGTCACCAGCTACGATATTAATTTGACAATTGAATTCTTCTCTATAACTCTGTAGCTCTTTATATTGAAACTGGTACATGCGAAGTTTAGATAAATCAAGTACGGTTTGTCCAATATACATTGGTCTATCTAAACACACAATTTCCTTATTGAATATAAAAGCAATGAGATCATCCGCAATCTTGAAACATAGGATGACTACAATAAGTTATCAATCTTTTGCTTTTGTTGCAAAATCTCAAATTTATACGTTTCTTCAAGTTTTCCACAGTTTTACCGTATAAACTGTTGTTCTTTAACTTATAATAATCTCGTTGAAACGAATTCATACTAGCTGCTCTCATTTGGGTGTTGTAATCAATATATCCTTTGAAAATAGCCACTTGCTTGAATTCTACAGCACGATTAACTTTTGTGACTATTGCGCCGTAACTCAACCATTCTGTCAAAACTCTACTATTAATCACATAATTGGTCTTTGGTTCGTGTGTTAATTACAACTTTTCAACTTTACTACCAGGTGGATAACAAAGCTCAGGAGCTATAGGTAAATCATCTAGTTTATCTTGTATACTATCAGGAATGACGATGTCAACCTCCAAAACATATCCACGATCTCCATCAAACTCATCTCCATTCAAACATCTTTTAACAATACTATCCATTTCATTCTGATCTTCTAGCCATCTGAACTCACCAACAGGGAGTTTTTGTGACAGAGCTCATCCATATAAATTATTAACATCTAGGTATGACATTTGTGTTGATTAATCTACTTCAACATGATGTTTGTTGATAAATGTCATTTCACCACGAATATCAGCTTCAAATAAACGGTAAAGCTCTGGATCTTGAATAAGTTCTATCGGTTCAGGTAACTGTTTAATAGCTGATGCCCAACTTAATCCGGGTATGGAAACAAACGACAGAGCCTCAAGTCCATCTTCGTCAAATGTTTTTTCTCTGAAGGCTTCAAAAACATCGGCCAACAGAAAAACATCCAACTTGAGATATACTAGCATGTAATCTAGCAATGTCTCACAGTTGTATTGTTGCCAGATTCGAGTTGCATGTATATAATCTTCTTGACTAACTCCCTCCCAAATTGCAGGTAATTCTGTTATTGACTGTAAAACATCCATTGATGTAGCCATATCATAAGGAAAAATGGTTTTACAAGTCATCATCTGTGATTCGAAAACATCTGAGGTTAGTGGAAGACATGGTAAATTTTTTGATAAATTTGCCAAGCTGCTATTTAAAAATTGTAAAGAATCAATGAATCTAATTCTTCTGCCTTTCGATGTTGCTGTAAGTGTGAGAAACATTTCTGTTGATTGTGGAATAACATTTAAATTCCAATCTGGGAATTTTCCAATTGCATATTTTAATATATGATGACTGTCATATCCACGAAGATTGTGAAATACAACAGGTAAAGACGGATTGATTCTTCTAGCCAAATTACAATCTAGACATGCTGCTCCGAGATATTGACCGGTAAAATGATCATGATCTCAAACAGGTATATTGATAATCTTTTTACAAAGGTAGCAATGAGTTTGGTTCGTAAATTCTTCCTGCTGTTCCCAAGTGAGTTCCATCATTTCCTTCGATCCATTAATTTTATACCACGGATAAACTATGTCTGTAGCTATATCATCCAATGCTTATATAAACTGAATGATACAGTTTTTCCCAACAAATGTTTCATTTCGAATCGGACAACCTTGATGAAGAAGCACAAATTCAGATGCAATCGGCTCATGTTTTTGGAAGTGTTTGTCGTCTAGAGGTAATATCGATTCAAAGTCCGCGTACACAACAAACTGCTGTTTTATAGTTTTACTCCAGTTTTTAAATTCGATATATTTATTCTCTGGGATTGAATATAGAGTCGTCCGCTCCACATTCTTCCTACAAAGACCTATATGTCTTTCAAAAGCAGGACGTTTTCGAAACCCGTGAAGACACGTATGGCACCAATGTGATTGGATTCTGACTCCTTCTACTCTATCTCTGTAATTGAGCAGTCGATCGAGATTGGTTACATCCAAATAATGATGATTTAATTCTAAAATTTAGTTAATATTTTTAATGATTAAAATAAATATTACCTTCTTCAATTAATAAGAGATATATCTGAGATCCCGTTGAAGTACTTCTATATACCAAGTCAACGAACGGATTCTTGAAAATATTTTCACTATTCTTTTTAATTGGATCTTTATTATATTTGAGAACATTGATTGATATAGTTGAATTCATTGCTTCAAATTGACAAATGTTAACAAGTTTCATTGGAAACCATTCAAATTTCTATTTTAAATCTTTAAAAAAAATTAATATATATTACCACTTAAGTTATATTTTGTTGTTCTTTCTCTATCCCGACGTATATCATCATAATATAACACGGCTAGTATGCTATATAAAAAACAGAATGGATCTTTGTTGTGTACATTAACTAAAGCCTGACAGTTTTTCAAGTAATTTGGCGTTTTAATGTAACTTGAACCTAAGTATATATCTTGATTTATATATATTGTTTAAAACTTACCAGATACATGTATTATGTCTGATAATTTAGTTAAAATCATAGTAACTTCTATTATTTTATGAATTCTCCACCCACTACTTTGTTGAGTGTATTTTTCCAACTTTTCTTTTAATTTTTCAATTCCATCATTAATAAATGAAGATGACATTGTAATTGCTTTATTCGACAAACACCATTTTTTAATTTCACCATCCTCTTTGATAAACTCTGCAAAGTCCAAATTGGATTTTTACTGTCCCCATTCGTTGAATATGATCTTCTATTTCTTTGATGAGACAATCTGGAACAACAATGTCAGGAGAATTAATTGCAGATACATCGCTTGTCAATTCAACACGAGAACCATTTAATTCAGACTCCCGACGTGGACACAATTGTATGTTAGAGTCTTCATTTCCGTAAAATATTGACTTTCGTTTTGTGGTGCCAGAGTTTTGTCTAACTATATTTATAATTAATATTAAACAACTTAAATAACATAACTTGTAACATATTCTTTAATCTGCTTAGGATCGTATGATGTATTCATTTTCGATTGTACTATAAAAATTAATAATTGTTAATAGTAGAAAGAGTATTACTTTTGGTGATCATACTGCTCTTCGTTTCTTCGAATCTTCTAAGATGGTGTCCGTGTTGTCATACAAACATTAACCACCTACCTGGTGTTATAATGAGACATTCCGGACATATGTAACTCGATAAGGTAGAGTCATTTATCTTGAAATATGATGATGTACATCTGATTTACAGTTCTCAACATCTTCATGACTTTCGGCAATACAAAATTTATATAAACTGCATCCGTTCACTAAAAGAAAATAATCATTAATATTAGATAGAGAATAAAAAATTATTCACTTATATAAGTTAAATTAAAAGTTTAAATGAAAAACTTTTGAAAAGTTACTGCTTGTACATTACTGCCCTCCTTATCAAATAGACCGTAACTGCAAAAATACACTTAGGAGATAAATAACAAAACGTGTTTTCAATTCTGCCAATGAGCAGATACGGTCGATGTAAGTAATCAAATTTCTAAGGCCTCGGACTAGATACGGTCTTATCGCTAAGCAGAATGAAGGTTAATTGCAACTGCATATAGTTGACGCCTCTAACTCGATTTCTGTAGTTTTGTCAGTTACGGTCTATTTGATAAGGAGGGCAGATTACACATGATTAAATTCTGACCAATCGAAATCAAGGAAGGGGTAGGAAAAATAAATATATTCTGACCAATCAAAATCAAGGAAGGGGTAGGAAAATAAATGCATTACGTTGCAGTATTTTAAAACACATTTTGACCCTAAAGTTGACATATTTAACATTTTCATAATTTTCAGTATTTTTATTATTATTTTTTAATAATATTTTTATTATTTTTATTATTTTCATGATTATATTCAGGAACATTTTCATAATTTTAAATCAATTTTTTAAAATGATAATAAAATATAACTAACATTTTGATTCCATGATAATATATTGAGTATCGACCTCAATATCATTTTCACCATCATTAATCGTTTGATCAACTAAACAATTTTTAATTTCAATTAAATTTTAAAAATAAACTTACTTAATAAAACATCTTCTTCATCGGCACTATTAATAATTGGCAGATCTTGACTATAGTTGTCGGCCTCGGTGACTTCATATCATAAATTCTCTAAAATAATAATAAATAATAATAATACTAAAATAATTTACCGTTCTTTCCATCCAACATGGCGCGTAAAATTTGATTTTGTTCTCTGTCCATTTTTAAAAATTAGCGATTTGAAAAATTGATTTTGTAAAAATATTTTTTAAAAGTGACGAATTTGGAAATTGTAAACGCTAATATAGAAAATGAATATTTTCCTGTCCAATCAAAATCAAGGAAGGAGTAGGAAAATAATAAATATATTACGTTGCAGTATTTTAAAACTTCAATATATTTTAAAAACACATTTTGACGCTAAAGTTTACTTATTTAACAAAGACATAATAAAACTAAAATTATTAGATTAAAGATTCAATAGTTAAAACAAAATATATGAGATACGGAATACATATATTTGATATTTGATAGTCAAATCTTCTAGAAATTATAACTATTCATTGATGTATTTATCAACAAAACATCAAAATAGAATAAAAAACATCAAAATTTAAAACTAAACGAGTGGGCAAAATAAAATTATAATCTGACTAATTGTTAGAAAATTAAATTCTACATATTAATGATTATACCAAAGATTCTTTAAAACTATGAAAAATTGATGAAAAATTCAAATTTACGATACAAAATATTTGTGCATCATATAATATATGACATATACCAATTCTAATCAAATAATTTATTTTTAAATAAAGTTGTAACATGTGAATAAAATATTTTAAAAAGATATGTTAAATGTATAAAATAACAATTTATCATACAAAACATACGTTTAACACATAAAAACACGAATCAATCCATAAAAATTAAATTTTAACTATGCATTATGTAAATATAAACTTTAAGAGTTACTTTAACCATGTAAAAAATACAAATTTTTCGTAAAATTATATGTGTATTACACACAAAACAAGATACATAATTTTTAATCAATTCATTTTATCTATATAATATATGAATGAAATCCCAAGAAAATTACGCTAACCCTATGAAAAATACAAATTTATCGTAAAAGCATGTGTGTATTACACAAAAAGCAACAAACTGAAATTATAATTCCAGCAGCTTGTAGAGAATTAAATTCTGCTTATACATGGTTACACTTAAATCCCAATCAAACCTGTGAAAAGGGTCAAAAAAGGGGAAAAACAGTTCAGTAGAAGGAAGTGTGCTCCATGACTCATCGTTTTTTGTCATTTTTTGTCATCATTTCGCTAAACAAAGACATATGACTCATATATGACTCATCCATAGCAACGGTGATAACCGGGTCAAGGTCACGTGACTCATCCATGGTAATGTTGGTTACTTAGGGGTATCATTTTTACATTTTAGAATACGTTAGGGGTAATCAAAATCGTTCGACTCTTCCCTAAGCACCTCCATGACTATTGCAATTTAAACCATTTGTGTACCCATGGCGACGACCATGTTGGTACTGTACACAAAGGCGAAAAAACAATGAGCAGGTGAGCTCTATTGCTAAAACTACTCCCCATTGTATTTTCTCTTCGGGTTCTAGACGGCCGATAGAAGGTCTTACGTCATTATTCATTATGTATGCTGTTTTTAGATCATTTGTGGTCCTCAATTAAGGGTATTTCCAACTGTTCCCTTGTAAAATTTTTGCGCAGGGATCCGCCCTTATTGTCCATCTAATAATTATTGTTATATACTCTCTATAATATCCAAATTATCCTTCAAAAAGTTTGAGCAGGGATTGGCCCTTATTCACAAGTTAATAAACATGTTTACACACTTCTCATGAAAATTTGAGCAGGGATCTGCCTGTATTTCTAATCCTGAACGATCAAATGTCTTAACTATTCGTGATTTCTATAAAATTGCCTAAACCTACTTCCTCTACCGACAGCAGTTCGTAACTATTCTAATATTTCTCCTAACTCAATAAAGTAAAAGTCCTACACTTTCTAACTCTAAATAGGGCCCTAAACTATCGCAATTGATTTTACCCCCTCTAACCGTTCATCTCCCTATCTATATTCCCTACCCCGATGGACTCAACTGTTAAACATCTGCCGACTAACAGCACGTAGTGCCGCCCGTCCACAAACCTTCCCCCAGTCCAGACCATCGACACATAAATATCCAGAAAAACCCAACCTAACTTATCATATTATTCAAAAAGGACAAAATAACATACGCCAAACATAAGAAGTAATTAAAAACAAATTCCGTTAAAAATTTTATTAATTCCTAAAATTGTATAACATTAGACTTAACAACAACAAAGTGAATAATACCATACCAATATTAACAATTAACTTCAATTTAAAATAGCATTATCTAAATAACAAAATAAATTAACTAAATAACATTAACTAAAATTAACTTCCATTTAAAATAACATTAGACCTAACAAAATTATATTACACAAAACAAAATCAAATTTACCTCACCGCGATGGCATGGAATCGAAAATTGAGAGCATATGTTCACTGCCAGTAAATGAATTGTTGTGTAATCAGTTAAGCGAGAGAGTTTTTTTAAATGAAATTTCACTCAGTATTTATACTGATTGAATTATACGCCTCCGCATTCTCTGCTGTTATATCCAATTAGAATGCGAGGCAATTCTGATTAATTTTTGCATGCATGCCTGCATGTGTGTAATTGCTTATTTTTTAATTTAATTAATTTATTTAATCAAAATTCTAATTTTTATTAATTTTTAAGATTTATTTTTATAAATTCTATAATTTAAATAGTTTTTGCTAATTTTAATTTAGTTTTACAAGTTTTATAATTTAAATAAGTTATAGATTAATTTATAGATTATAGATTAATTTATAGATTAATTATAGATTAATTTAAATAAGTTATAAGTTACTTTAGTTTCATTAATTTAAACAATTTGGTTTTATAAGTTTTATAATTTAAATAATTTTGTTGGTTTTATTTTTAGTTTTCATTAAACAATTTAGTTTTATAAATTTTATGGTTTATCTAATTTTACTATTATTCTACTTTTTATTATTTTACCAGTTTACTAGATGATTTATTTTAAATTTTAAATTTATTTATTTAGAAATTTTTCATATTATTAATTAATTTATTACCCATTATTTTATTTATTATTATTTTATTTCTTAGTTGTTAGCTATTCCGAATGTGATGTTTCTCCTAATTGTGTTAGTGATTGCGACCTTTATTTTCGTTCTTTTATTTTATCACCCGGGTCTTATTTATCATCAATTTAATTTGTATTGATTGGTGTTTTAATTTAACTTGGTGCGATTTTTATGTTATGTATTTTTGATTCATTAAAACAAGCTCTCGATTCTCGGTTCTAGCCCAACAGTAACTAGGTCAAGGTCATTCTATTTTTAGTAATTAGGTCAAGGTCATTCTATTTTAGCAACAAGGCCACGTGACGTCAAATTCATTTTCTTTATAAATCATTGAAATATTTAATTTTCCAGCTGAAAACACCTCACATTCCCCTTCTTTAACTTTGTTTTTCCCATTCCTCACGTTTTCGTTTAAAAAATGTAATGGTTTATCTTTGTGATTGGGATGATTCGTTACCAGTTGTCTTTTAAGTTAGTTGGGGTAAGAGAAGGGTTCGACAATATTTCATTGCAAATAACACACTGCGCTTTATGTGTGCCTGTGTTTCCTATACCTGTAAATCGATACAACAAATAACTGATTTTTGTTGGTCTTTTTAATTGAGAATGATCACTTTTTGTAGAAGTGCCAGGCATCGGTTTTTCAGAAATATCTTCAGCAGTATTGTTGTCAGCAGTAGGTGCACTTATTGAAGTGTTTTTATTTTTTAAAGTCCCTTGTTTTAACCAATGTTCCATCATCACAAAAATTTGGGTTAACTATTCAGAAAAATTATTGATAATAAAAAAAATACTCATACGATTATTTTCAAAAATTGAAAAAATAATTTAGCTTTTTATCAAATATTGTTAAAAATAATTTTAAATTCGTATTTTTAATGCGTATTTTAAAACAATAAAATTTGAAAAAACTGTGGTTTCCCTTTGAAAAAGAATTTTAAATTAGATTGAATAAAATCGAGAATTATTTATTAATCTTTATTTATAAATCTTTTTTTTTATAAATTATTTATTTACAAAAAGTTCGGGGAACCCCTGCTATCAGTCTACGGAACCCACTTTAGACCATACATTTTCCCTAATCAGACCAAATGTTTTAAACTAACGATAAAAATTTATTTACACATCTAAAAATTAATTTATTAAAAAATAATTAGAATAATTACACTGAAGAAATAACATTTGTATAATTTTAATTTGATTTTATAGTTGGTTACTCTGATTTTTATGCATAATTTCTATATATATATATATATAGAGTTGGGTTGTTTAGTGCGTGTTTATTGCTTAATTGTTGTGTGATTAGTTGAATGATTAGTTAGTAGTATATGGTTGATAGTATCTAGTTGTGAGTATCTAGTTAGTATCTGCCAAGATTATAAGGAAAAATTGTCGATATATTGTTGTCAGAACAAACAAATATATTTATTATGCAAGTAAAGTTTATTTTTATTGTTTCATTCTTTCTATGTTAATTGTTGGCAACATGTTGTTGGTAACTTGAACAAGTTCTGTAACGATATTTAAAAATATTTAAAACAAGCGCTTTTCTTTCGGAAGTTTAATGTAGTTAGTAAATGTGAGCTTTCAAACTCACTTCCAGTTATTGCGCACCTACCCCTGCCCCTTCCAGGGCGACAGTATATAACACAGATTATTTTAAATTCCAAGGAAAATATTTTCAAAGATCAATATTGATTTTAGGTGCAGGGTGCAAAGTGTACTTTCTGATTATAGACAGAAGACCTCTTTTATTTTCTGACTAAAATGATGGCACTATTAATCACAGTGTGCACCCTGCACTAACATGTTCTAATGTTGATTTTATTGTTCAGAAATGTGCTAAAAACATGGTCATAGCTACTTATACTAATAAGTAGTACAAAATATTCATAAATCTATCCCGAGTATCAGATATAAATAAAGATCAACTGATGGCGCACATCTAAAAAATTCAAAAACACAAATAAATTGGCATTTATAAATCGAATTCACAATTCCATAATACGTATGGACAGGTTGCAAATGATTGGATATCGCAGCGATTCCCGTAATTATCCCAACGTTCCAGCTGTAGAAATAGAAATGACTAACAAAATTTGAATATCGATCCGACAAAATTAGTTAGTGTAAAAATAAATAAATAATAGCAGCATAAAAATCAAAGAGAAATAAATTGCACATTGAACTACAGAAGAGAGAGAAAATGGTTTGAGATTCAAAATGAAACAAAGCGCATCGTGTAGCTTTCGGTGAAATCGTGATAGAAGAAACAAGAGACGGACTCCATGGAGCTATGTTTACATGGCAATGTTTGACTCTGTCATTCTGGAAGATGAATTGTTTTTCTCAATATACAAACGAAGCAGTCGAGTCTAAATCAAAAAATATTGAGTGAAATCTAAATAATTTCTTGAAACTTACTTTACTACTACTGAGACTTGTTAAATATGTCCAGATCGTCTCCCCAATCTTTTTGTTGATTTCCACCAAACAGAAAATGCTCGCTTTCCGAATGTGACTTTCTTCGTGTTCAGATGTCTGAAAATCGAACAAATTTCTTTCTAGAATCTATTCCAGATAAACCTACTCGAATAAGACCAGGAACCATGCTTTCTAATGATGCCAGTAACAAAGGTTCAGGAATATTTTTGAGAACTTCAAGAAGCATTTTCAATGCTCCAAGATTTACTCGACAATCATTGTCATTGAGAACCTCAGATAAAACCTTTATACAGAGATTCTGTGATAGACACCGGGCCATGATTTGGCTGCATTCTTCTGCTGCCCGAACAACCTAAGGAAAATTTGTAATTCATTAAGGTTTTCAACTCTCACATATTCAAACAAATAATAATAATAATAATAATAATAATAATAATAATAATAATAATAATAATAATAATAATAATAATAATAATAATAATAATAATAATAATAATAATAATAATAATAATAATAATAATAATAATAATAATAATAATAATAATAATAATAATAATAATAATAATAATAATAATAATAATAATAATAATAATAATAATAATAGTATATGAGTCCATAATACAAAAGAGAAAATGACGTCCATTGGAAAAGATTTTACCTTTCTTGTCAACATTTCAACGATTACTTTCACTTTTACTATGTTTACTACACAATCAAACTATTTAAATTTAAATATATATTATGATTAATATTATTATTATTATTATTATTATTATTATTATTATTATTATTATTATTATTATTATTATTATTATTATTATTATTATTATTATTATTATTATTATTATTATTAAAATTATTATTATTCGAGCTTACAGTTTTGTCAGAATCCTTGTGGGAGTGTAAAATTTTCAGCACGGTCAAATGAGTGAAGTCATCAAATCTCTGTGGCATTGTTTTCGTTAGCTCCTGCAACACTCTCAATGACAAAGTCCGTATTTCGGGCTGGAACAATAAAAAGGTAATCAAAGAATAATGATAGAAATAGCAGTCGTACATCTGCATCTTTCACTGTGTCAAGCAATCTCATCAGAATCGTTTTGAATACCTCATTCCAATTCTCAACTGCATTCTCCCTGACTAAATTCATCAATTTCATTAGGCATGCCTTTCTTTGCTCGGTCCTAGAACAGTAATGGCATGATATTGACAATGAAGATATTATGAAAATAAATAATAAAACCTTTCCATAACAAAAGCAACAGTGTCAAATTGATGTGTGAGATGGGAAATCCATGGGCAATAAAAAAAATTATATTATAATAAAATGCTCAAAACAAATGTCCGAATATTATTAAATTATAATAATTATAATAACTTCAAAACACTTTAATTTGAAACTTTTGAAACTTTTTGAAAATTTTAATAATTAATTAATATAAAATAATGATAATATGTATATATTATTAATAATAATAATAATATTAATAATAATAATAATAATAATAATAATAATAATAATAATAATAATAATAATAATAATAATAATAATAATAATAATAATAATAATAATAATAATAATAGTAATAATAATAATATTAATATTAATAATAATAATAATAATAATAATAATAATAATAATAATAATAATAATAATAATAATAATAATAATAATAATAATAATAATTATAATAATAATAATAATAATAATAATAATAATAATAATAATAATAATAATAATAATAATAATAATAATAATAATAATAATAATAATAATAATAATAATAAACAGCATGTACTCAATTACTTAGAGAAACCTTGAACTCTCTGGCTCAACTATCAAATCCAAAATGAATAATATTTTTGTAATACCTTCATAACAACATTTCATTTATATTCATGATGATAAGCAAGAAACTTTATTTCAAAACAAGCATTTATTAAAAGTGATTTTACCAAGAGAAATATGAATAGGAAAATGTTATGCAGATAGCAGATTTTATTTAGTATTCATACATTTGATATGAAATAATCAAAGGAAAAGAATTTTACTCCAAGTAATATCGAAGGTAAAATGCCGAGATCCAAGGATTTCAACAAGCATTTGGAACCTGTGTCGGATCTCCGACCAAGTGAATGAAACCTTTACAAATGAAAAACGTTAAATGGAAAAATAACGAGATCAATGTTAAATGTAATAAATAATCAAGATTTAGAAAGGTTTATCACGAAATGCACATCAGGGGAAATGGATAAAATATAGCAAATAACAAGGAAAACTTATTCACATTCTAGTGCCTCACTATTGTAAACGGTATACAAACCTTTGATTCAGATAACATAGTTCCGCTAGAATTGTCATGATCATATCGTTCGGAGGTAGGTTGGAGATTTTCTGTAGCATTTGGAAGCCCATTGGACATTGAGACTGTAAATATACATCTGACAACGCAGAATAAAGGCGGCAAAGGTTAAAGGATCTAAAGTAAAATAATTGAAACCTGTCGTATTCATCTTCATTAGCATCTGATCTGATAAAGTTGAGGCGGCCTAAATAATAAATATATCCAACAATCAACTGAATTATGGAATCAAATGATATCATTGTTATCAAGGAGCACCTAGAAGGGGCCTGGAATATATAATTTGCCAATCGTCGCATGACAGCTATATTATGCCCAAATGTCAGAAACTCAAAAAACTCCCCAAAATCACTGAAAGTTAATAACATTAAACTTTGCTAATAATTTCTGAAATATCGGAAATTTTTGGCTTTGAACATGTCATATAAACCTTAAGATTTCAGGAATCGTTGAACTAAATGAGGGTTTTCCGTAATTTAGTGTAAAAACAATATAATTTTGGATGGTAACGGAGAGCAGCTCATGGAGTCTCAATTATATGCAAATTTTGATTATCCATTTATAAATGAGGATTTTTCACATAGATTTTTCTATCGTAAACTGAGGAGTTTGACCCGATTGATTATATACAATAGCTATTGTTGACCCTTATGAAGGATCATGAATAGCATATATCATCCAGGAGACTGAATCAAGCTATTGTGGCGACCGTTAACTGGTTAGATCACTCTAGTCAAGTATCCTAGAAATGAAAAGTACCACGGGTCTCAAAGGCCTCAATTCCGTCAAAGGTGAAATGATAAAATTTGTTACAATTATAAATACTGTTCGTAGTCTTTTAGACTTATTAAAATTATTTTTGAGTATTATTAATTACATTAGACCGATTTAACAGTTTGGACGCCGTGCGGAATCGTATACGATGCACAATAAATTTGATTTTTAGTATTGCCGCGTTCAACGTGTTAAATTAATTCTGATGATTATTAATTAAATTATACTAACTAAAATTAAATTGGGTGGCCAAATAATTATTTTTAGAAATAAAAAAAATAGTAACGTTTAACAACTACTTAATAATAAAAATTCTTTTCTGATTTTAACAATTTAATTATTTAATATTTCAATTTATTTTAAACCATTTTAGCAATATATTTAAAATATTTACGTCTCAGCTGAAAACACCTAAAAGCATGTATTGAAAATGCGTGTTAAATATAAAAAAAATTGAACTATAATCTGTAAAAAGGAAATAATAAATAAAGAAAAGTACATTTGTTTAAATCATGTCTTAAACTATTTCAAATCTGTTTACTTCTTCACCTTTAATTTCTTTTCATTTAAAGTAACATTTATTTTCATTCTTTCAGAATATAAATCAATGTTTTCTATTTGATACATTGAGGTACCATGTGAAAGAATGGAGATAAATTAATCGATTCAGTTAATAATTTGCTGAATTATAATCTGGAATGCCACCACTACTGTCACAGGATGGGTAAATCCTCTATTATCAAAATATTTTAGTATTATTTTCATAAAATAATCAAAACGGTAACTCACATCATTTACTGGATAATAATTGTAACCACTTGCATCATAATTGGGATAGCAACTGTATGCGAGAGAGTTGTCTATGCCAGCCAGCAGGTTTCTGTTGTGTGGTGAAAATGAATCCTGCAACATATCAGAGCTGTTACTAATCCCAGAAGGTGGGTATTCTGTATTCCGCAAAGAAGACTGAAATCTGTTGATCATGTAACTGGCAGCGGAGTTTGAAAGCATGCTCTGATTGATATGGTTCCCATTTGCATTGATATCTGGATACGGAGGGTCACTGAGTTGTGTTCTCAGCTGGCTCTAATTTTAAAGTCCATTAAATATAAATTTTTTCATTGACTTATTGATTTGAAAGTGTAAGTGGAAATTGGACTTTGAGTTTAGTTTTTCGTATTGCAAAATAAGGTTTTTTCTCGGTAATATAAAGCAACCCAGTTGCCATATGTTAATTGCTAATAAATTATAAAAATAAAAGGCAAATTTCAAGAATCTGTTTCTGAATCCGTACCGAACAGGTAAAATATTTTTTTAAATGAGGATCCAAAAGGTCATAAAATTGGAGAAGTAATTGAAAAATATACAAAGAGAAGAATTGAAATAAACTTAAAAAGTGCGACATGAGAGATCAAATTGAAGATCAAATTTCCTGGAATAATGAAGATTAGTTGAAACAAAATGAAAAAATGAGCAAATACAAATAAGGAAAAAGGTAAAGAAAAGTTTTCATATCCACTATACTTGAATCAAGAGATTTCTTGTTAATAAACATTTACTCACATTATATGGACGCGTCCTAGAGTATGAGCGGTTGCCATCTGTTCCGTCATAACGCTCATATGCGACTGCTAACGCTTGCAAATCCTCTGTGTTTCTTCGAATATAATTGTCGATATCTTCTTGTGTCATTGAATTTGCAGAACCTGGCTTCAATTGAGATTTGTTCCTGTTGGTATACACATCCCTAAATGCATAAAATACCTTAATATAAAGAGATATTAGCAACTACACGATTAAAATTTCATTTGAATCCTACTCAAAGAACTTCTTTGTGTATCAAAACTATGGACACTACTAATATGATTAGAATGACAGTATTACATTTCACCATATTAGATAGCTTTCGTATTCAAATTCTTTATTAATTTCCCAACAAAATGAATATGCAAATGATGTTTTAACATTTATTAATTAGAGTTGTGAATACTTTGCTCTTCATATGTAGCTTATACGCGGTCTATATACATGTTTTGTGCTATTCATGTGCAGTCTGTATGCAATTAATGTGCAATCAAAATTTGATTCATATTCGAATAATATATAAAAGTATCTATATTTGATGAACTATATAATAATAATACTCAATGGCTTGAAGAGTTTTAAAATTTTTGATTTAAAAATGTTCCTTGTTGCTAGTCTTGTTCCTTATTAATTGTTCCCAAAAGGCATTTATTATTATGTTAGCTAATAGAAATATTATTTCTTCAAATTTTACAAATCTTACGAATTTAATTTTAAAAACTTGAAATAATTGAAATAAAAAAACTTCACGAAACTAATGATGATGATGATAATAATAATAATGATAATAATAATAATAATAATAATAATAATAATAATAATAATAATAATAATAATAATAATAATAATAATAATAATAATAATAATAATAATAATAATAATAATAATAATAATAATAATAATAATAATAATAATAATAATAATAATAATAATAATAATAATAATAATAATAATAATAATAATAATAATAATAATAATAATAATAATAATAATAATAATAATAATAATAATAATAATAATAATAATAATAATAATAATAATAATAATAATAATAATAATAACAATAATAATAATAATAATAATAATAATAATAATAATAATAATAATAATAATAATAATAATAATAATAATAATAATAATAATAATAATAATGTAGCAATGATTAAAACAAATAAAATGTACAACGTCTCCATCAATAAAATCGTATCTCCATCGAAATTAAAACAACTGAACCACATGATCATTACCATGACAACCAAGCACTATGCAACGAAATCCAAAACCGTCAACTGGTGACAATAAACAAAACAACCAACTAAGCGAACATATCGGAAATACACAACGGCGATCTTACCGCGGTTTGACCGAGTGCCCATAGTATCCATAGTGATCCAGACCCTTGGACCCAGGATTTTCGGTATCTTTTTCGTAGAAAGAATTTGATCGTGAAATTTTGCTTCTACATAGAAAAAATAACAAAGTCAAATCGGTCGCTGTCAGTTGAGGAGTTGCCAATAAATCTCACATTGGGAATCTCATGAATAAACTAATTGAAATGGACATGGATAGAAGGGCAATTGATTGAGAGGGTATGGTTAATATAGGATATGGATTTTGTATTTTATAATGATAATGGATATCTGGGAGATTGAGATTAATAACGGTTAAGGAAACGCTTCTAGAGAATTCGTTTGCATTGGAACAAGCACGAGCAATTTCGGATGGATAAATATATGATGCCAAGGCTTTGATGCTTGGAGGATTTTAGATAAAATTCTACTTTTAGAGAGAAAGAAGCAAATGATATAATGATAAGTGATGGATGTAGAGAAACGTTAGGAATATTGAAGTGATATGAATAAATTATTACAAAACCTTACAAAGGAGATAATAACCCAGATGATTCACCTACGAAGCATCATCAATAAGATAATTAATGAGATGGAATTTCCACTATAAAAAACATCCTTGGAACGGAAAGAAACATATTACGTAAGAATGAAAATGAGAATTGAATGTCAACAAAGAGAACATAGGTATGATAGAGGAATAAAATATTTCACAAATCTTACCTCAGTTTTAGTCGACTATTCAAATCTCCATCGGCTGATGTCTTGACGAGATTGATAATTTTCTGTCTGATAGTTGGTGGTAAACAATTGGATATTGCCTCCAAGACCTGTGGATGAAGGTTATGCAACTTCAATAACAACGCGTTTGATATCTGAAATGGTTAGATAACGCATCAAACTCCTATTATAGCTGCAGCAATGTTTAAAAAAAGTAAAATAAAATTCGGTAGATTGCTTTGTTGTGAGCATCAAATGCTTCATTGACCTCTAATGAAGGATATTGGAAACAAACCTTTACCATAACTGACAATGGCATTGGAAATAAATCCAGTGGAACAATAATAAATGAATAGGAATTTTGTCAACAAAGGATAAAATAGAACAACATTCCCCGGGGAATAAATATTATGTCAATTAAAACAAATTTATGAGATAATGTCAAGTGGTGGATAAAAGGGAAATAAATCATTTCCATAATAATCTGTTGCTAAATCGTGATAATAATCGATGCGGAAATTTAATAAAAAAGATTAACCTTTCTGATTTCTTGCCATTTTGACTCGAAAATCCATTCAACAATGATATTGACAGCCGGAGTGAGGCTGGCTAGAGACTGTTCCATCACTGTCGATGGAGCAACGATGACCACGGTCTTGAAAAACGCCATTATAGACAATTTGAATTTCATGCCGGTATTTTGATAGCTGTCAATTACTACTCGACAGCAGTCACGGACTTGAATTTCCAGGGGGAACTGGGACCTACATAGAGAGGAAATGTTAATCGCTAACTTATCCATTTTATTGTAACATACAACCATAGCAATAAATATCTGCTGAAAGTTGCAAATCAGATTGTCGAATTCGACATTATCAATAAGCAATTTCTATTTTCCCTATCAACTTGTCAAATAAAATGTGTAAATTCCATCTAGACCGAGGGGATAAATTAATACAAGGGACCATACTTAAATTGTTTGACTAGTACTCAACTGATTGGCTGATCATATGCTACGGGGATTTCTTGAATACTAATATAAATTATTGCTCTGGCATACTAAGGCTGATTGATTATGGCAGTGGTTCTCAATTAATATAAAAGCGCGGAACACCATTCACATGATATTTTTTACGCGGAACACTGACAAAAAAATACTTGCACATAATGAGTGACCAATCACAAATTACTATAAATCTGTAGTAAACGTAAACAATGCCTTCTTATAAGCAAAGAAAATATTACGCGCAACAATAACAAGCAAAAAAACACTTTTATATTTGTATGTTTATATATCTGTGTAACGGCTTTCTTATTAAATCATCTTATAAAAAAATTAATTGAGGTTTTTGATGATATGTATCTTAAATGCAAATTTAAAGATAAAATGTCATTTTTTTCGGGGAACACGGGTTGAGAACCACTGGGTTAGGATATGGAATGGCATTTTATGCTAAGCAATTCACAACATTATACGGAAAGCAAATTCAAACTAATGACGATAATATCAAGACAAGATTCTTTTTAGAATCAGGAATATTCCTGATAGCTAATTCAAATTACTATTATAATTATTATTATAATAATCATTATTATTATTATTATTATTGTTCGGGTACCTTATTAATTGAATTTATTTAAGAATTTATTGAAGGGATCTTAATTGCCAAAATTTAGATTTTCGAGTTATATGAATTTAGCTTTCTATCATTGTCAACTTACTTAAAATGTATTCTGGGCCGATCAATTTAACAATACTAAAATGTACTATTTAGCAGGTTAGAGTCTCGTTCATTAACGGAATTAACCAGACAAATCGCTCAACCAACTAAGAACGGTTATGCACCACCACCCACCGAATCAAGAAAGAGCTATCAATCATCACAGGGTCCGGATTGCAAAGTTTATATTAAATAAAAATGAAATAATCTTCCATTATAAAAATAACCTTTATCAAATATATTGTTTATAAGTAAATTATTATTATGAGAATAGTTGAGCGGTTTCAAATCGAAAATATAATAATAAAAAAAGATAATTAGAATATTGAGAATGAAAATAAAAGATTTCCACCATTATTTTCATTGAAATATCAAGCAAGTGTCGTGAATTACCTGAACCATAAAGAAGAAATTTGATCGCCAGATAAATGTTACAGTTGTGGTGAAAGTAGCAATCTACGTTGCGAATGACCACTGAAAAATAAATGTCTAATATGTGACAAAAATGGCGACAAATTTAAACAGTTTCATTTACTTATAAATGGGCTCAATTATGTGTATTCATGGTGTAAATATCAATGTGTATTGTGAAAAAGATGTAATAGATCATAGTTAAGGGACCTGCGGCCTTCGTATAGGTTAGTTCTTGTATTAATTGATATTTGATTAATTGATATTGTGATGTTTGTAAAATTCTCAGTTCTTTTTTATTTGTTTCCAATACAGGTTATTATAGAAATATGGAACAATATTTATGTTTTTGATATTTGACTTCGAGCACACAAAATGGTTAAATCATGAGAATTGATGCATCACCGATTTTAGAACTTTCTCGTCACCAACCGATGGATTGGATTTGGAATGTAAAATTGACGAATTATTCGAAATATTCGATTAGTTGAATGTAAAGTATTTGGAACTCTACGTTGGTGATTGTTGGAAAGAAGAATGGATCAAAATGAATGTGTGAATTTTAGGTACCTAACTCCAAGGATTTTATATTGGTTCAAAGTAAGACAAGAATAATTTAAATTGAACAGCTTGACAATCTTGAAACCAAGGTAAATGGTTGATCTGGTAGCGATGGTAACACCATAAGATAGTGATGAAAGTCAAATAAAATTATGATAAATAAGAAATTGACGTATGGAATCTGGTGAAAATCTTTTCTAACATAAAACATGATGAAACACAATTGAGGCTGACAAAAGGTGAACTGAATTATCAAGTGTATCAAATGCCATGAGAAATCGGGTTGTAACATCATTCTAAAATTTGAAACTAACCTTATTGTATTTAGGGTTTCCTGTATCGGTTTCTGACGACTTGCTAAGGTTTCAGCTGCTTGTTTTGAAATCAAATTCAAAAGCAGCGGATAGAGCCAATCAAACAAGTATTGCTTATGATTCTCGATAAGTTGTTGGATACAAATCAAAAACAGTGGAAAGATCTGAAATAGAAATTATAATTAATGATATATCGACACAATCGTAATTCCATCTATATGAGATGCAGTAATACATTTCTCTGAGACCAGTAAACCTCACGTATAAGTAATTAGATGATTGGACAACTAGATGTCCAATCACATGCTAGAAAGAGTAAATAAATTTGAAACGCGTTTATCAATGAATAACCCAATCAAGCATCATACTCACAACTAATGTTATATTTCGTAAAATTTTTAATTTCTTATTTCTCGAGAATTCTATTTCTATTTCTAGATTTATTAACAAATTCAAATTTAAACCGAAATAATTGATAATATATTATTAGCATCTGTAGAAATTATTTAAATATAGAATACTTATCGCGACCTTCAAATTGTATTTAGCAACCATTGGACAATAATCAGACCAATCACTTCACTTCTTAATCGGGAATCGATTTTCACAAATCAATATTTCATTGATTGATTCCATTCAATATGGATATTGATTTTCAAGAAATAAAATATTGAGGGTGCCAAGTATAAAAAGAATAAAAAAATAAATGGATCAGATAATAACTGAACCACTCGTAATCAAATAGTAACAAGCGCGCACATTTGATCGAATTTGCATATTGAAATGGAGAGAGAAAAGCATTCTGACATTGAATAAGATGAGCTAAGGCTCACGGTAATTATGTGGACCTATCGAGATATGAAATGGAATGAATATACAAATATAAATAATGGAATCTGGATCATGGATCAAGTTGTAAATGAATTAATAATCAAGTTTTCTCACAAATTTAGTATGAGATGAATTAATTTCATTTCTAGCAAATCAAGGAGCTTGAATATAATTATTTCACTGTATAATTTATTCAATTGTTTTCTATCATTACTATTAGGAATAAGATTTTATGGATGAGCAATTCATTTATTTATATATTATTATTATTATTATTATTATTATTATTATTATTATTATTATTATTATTATTATTATTATTATTATTATTATTATTATTATTATTATTATCAGCACCGGCTGAACGGCCAGGCAACACATGCGTTAGCCTTGGGCACCAATTGTTTTAAGCTTATTTTTTATGTTTTGTTCTAAGGCGCCAATAATTTTGATTTTTTCTGCAAACTAATTCATTTTACTAAATCAAATGCATAATATCTACATCTACATATGAAAGATATTAAACGAAATTCTTAATCATTGTATGTGAGGTCTTGAGCACACTGGAATAATACACCTAATATTTGCAGACATGAAGCCAGAAGAAATATTTTATATAATTTTAGTTATATTATATATAATATTACAGTTATATTAGATTATTATCATTACACTAATGTGTATTTTTAATGGTATTTTTATTGCCATTTTTCTATATATTTTATTCATTTCGCTTTAATTCCCATAATTAGCTCGCGCTGCACTGGTTATCATTATAAAACAATATTTAAAAAATTACTTTGCTTTTTGTATCATTAAATAAAGTGTTGAGCACCTCAATATATTTTTTCAAATCTAAAGTGCTAAAATTTAAATAAAATATCCAAAAAATCAATATTAAATGAAATTACTTTAATTTTCTGCTATGAAGTAAATTTTGAAAATTTATCAATCCATCTTTTTTTTCCGACCAATGAGCGGAGGAGAGCTGACGCAATATTTCCTGTGTATTCTAAATATGAATATAATCATCATGGCATGGTATTCATAGTCAGGATTACCTCGCTAGGTTTGATTGCCCTTAGACTAGTTCTAGACACTTCCGAAGACTCAATTGATGACGTTTCACTGCCATTGTCATCAGAACTGTCTAATCTCCTTCTGCTCAATAAACCCTACAAACCATTCAAAAATTTCTATTTCATTATTTATTAGAAAATATTACACTATTCGGCGGGTCCACACCATTTTCGAACCCGGAATATAGACCTATAAATAATAGATTTTTGACTATGAATCAGTTAATATCTAATAATAATAATAATAAATAATAATAATAATAATAATAATAATAATAATAATAATAATAATAATAATAATAATAATAATAATAATAATAATAATAATAATAATAATAATAATAATAATAATAATAATAATAATAATAATAATAATAATAATAATAATAATAATAATAATAATAATAATAATAATAATAATAATAATAATAATAATAATAGTAATAATAATAATAATAATAATAATAATAATAATAATATTTTCTACTAATAACCTTTTCCAGTTGAGGTTAAATTTTTTCTTCTTGGTAAAGATGCCGAAACGGAGCCCGATGTTTTGTATCGGTAAGATGAATACGAGTCATTCTTAGTCTGTACTTGACCATTATTAACTGTAATAACAGGAGCAGTTCCACTGGACGATCTGCGTGTTGTTTGAGGTGTCGTTCTGGCGGAACTTTTATATGTATATCCAGTTAAACTGGAATTACTCCCTCGAATATTTGACGATTCCGTTGCTGAAATATTGATAAATATCTCATTCCCACTAATGTTATCACCATTTATTTACCTCGTGAAACTGATGATGTCATGATATTTGGTCCTCGATCTGTCTGTGTTTTTATTTTTGAACGTGCTGAATCAAAGATAATATAGGTAAACGAGGACAAAATATGGACAACCAATATTATATTGTAATTCATATTATAATTGAATATATATAGTATTTATTAAGAAGAGCTTGAAGACTATAAATCAATAAATATATCAAGAACATCGATATATTAATGATTCATAGCCTTCAATCTCTTTTTAATAAATACAATGGTAAAAAAATCTGTGGTGAAATTGGAGTATATATATAAATAATTATACGGTAACACAAATCGGTAAGGAATAAATAGATGGTAAGAGTTAATGGAAAAAACGAAAATATTCCACTAGATATTAATAGGTACCTTATATATCGTCCAGATAACTTGCCTATTGAAAACCATATCTCGAAAGCAAAGGAGAGATTGTGCCGATATTAAAAGAAAAGATTTTCATCTCCAGTTTTATTTCAATTACATTTCAAAATTATCAGAACTGACTCAGAGTCATAATTCAGATAAATTGATTTTAATTGATTATTTGCTAATTTGAAAAATTAAAAACATAAAATTTTAAAATCGAAATTATTTTAAAATTATATCATTATTTATATAGAAATTGCTTTTAGTTTTTTAATAAAAATAACAAATGTTTAAAGTTTTAAATTATGCAGCTTTTATGAATGATGAATGTGTTGGGCTACAGCCATAAAATTGATACCTTGTTTTAATGATTCAGAAATAGATATCATTAAAATCACACCAAGTTGAATTAAAATCTATGATCATACACCAAATTATACAAAGTAAAGTGCACAAAACATTGAGAATAAATAAAACACGTATAATAAAATTGATAAATGCAAGAAGTTGCAATCACCAACATAGTTAAGAGAGAAATAACGCTTTTTGAAAAATCTGCCAACTCAAAAATAAAAGAATAATAAATAAAATAAATAATTAATAATATAAAAGATTAAGAATGATTATTGGTCGTATTTACATACGAAGAAACTATGACAAAGAGTACAGAACTTAGGGAAAAATAACAAAACTTATTTTTTATAAAAAAAAATTTTAAAATAGAAAAAATTATAAAAAAATATAAAAAAATCGCATTGAAATTGATAAAAAAAATAATGAAATGAAATAAAAATAAAATTATTAAATAATTCAATTGTTTAAAACAATCAATTAAATACAAGATGCATGCAAATTAAATCTGACAGCACTCGTGTATGAGTGTAGAGTTAATCAAAACTATTCCAATTGGATAGAGTGGCAGAAAATTCGTAGGTCGACAACTAAAATCAGTATTAATGTAAAATGAAAATGTTTGAATTTGAGAATAATGAAATGAACAAGTTTGAAAAGGAAGAAGAAATAACAAAAAAAAGTCTTACTTAAAGAAGAATAATTAGTCCTAGATTTCCCGGTACTCAATTCATCCCCACTGTCAGAAACCGAACTCTTTTTCGCTGACCTATTTCCATAACTACTTGTGCCAAGTTTCAAAGTGGTCGGAGGATTCGTTGTTCTTTGTTTTACGTTACTAATTTGAGCGAGTACTTGCCCGGCAGGATGATTAGACAGCTCCTTTTCAAGCAAACTTCTACGACCGGAATCCATGAGCATCAACATTTTATTGGCTTCTTGAGGAAAGTTTAAAACGAAACCAATAAAAGCACTAGAATAAATTCACCGTTTACTGAATATATTAAATAGCAAATCTCACCTGCGTGATATTGCCCTGGCTTCTTGATCAGCGTCAGCCATTCCTTTTTCAAGGGCATTTTGAAGGTTTGGTAATTGTTTTTCTAATACTGTTGGATCCCACGATGAGCAAATGGTTTCTAGGAGTTTGCTGGCAAACCTTTAATGAAATAATGTTAGTGTGAATAATTATTTATTTCGGATTAAAATTTTATTATTTGTCCATAATATAAACAAGTATCTTTCAATGTGATAATTTCAACTCCATGCCTATGGATCAAGGTTTATAACCATATCTCTTATTGAATTTAAAATCAAAGATCACATGAAACAGGTTGTACCATGGACTAGAAAACCATTCCAGGGAATATACAAGTAAAGGAAACAAGAGTAAAAGATTCATGACAAGAATGATATATTGGAATATAGGAAAAAGAATAACTAATAATGGACATCCTGTAAAGAATTTTCAATATATTTCACGAAATGTGGAAACTTGGTCAAGATCATTTCATTACCAAACATCTATATCAACTCTAGAGAGACCAGCAAAATTATAATGAAATAAGATGAAGCAACGATCCCAGTGGTAAGACGGTATCAAAGTGATGGTTAAAGAATTAGACAAATTGTGAGTGATCATAGAAATAGAGATATTATGGAGCTTTTTAGAGTAAGAGGCCATAAATTGGAGCTTGCAAAAAATTATATTATTTAATCTATTTTATTACAAATTTATTTATTAGTTTAATTTTCATATTGAAATTACTTTTATCAATTTACTAGCTTTATTATGCGACTTCGTTTGGGTTATTTTCAAACTAATTCTTTATTCATCATAATTACTTAGGCTCTATATACAATATTTCACCGAGGATCATGAACAATGTTGGGCATCCTTCCCATATACAGCTGTTCATTTGAGAACTACTTGTCTGCCAAATCTATACTTGTGATTTAAAGCGAAAAAAAGTTTAAAATATCATAGTTGACTTAGAAATGGGTATCGGAATGACATGGGCAAATATCATTTCACAACTGTTCATCATTTGGACCGAATTCTTGTGACAGACAGGCAAGTACACAGACAAGTACACAGACAAGTACACAGACAAGTACACAGACAAGTACACAGACAAGTACACAGACAAGTACACAGACAAGTACACAGACAAGTACACAGACAAGTACACAGACAAGTACACAGACAAGTACACAGACAAGTACACAGACAAGTACACAGACAAGTACACAGACAAGTACACAGACAAGTACACAGACAAGTACACAGACAAGTACACAGACAAGTACACAGACAAGTACACAGACAAGTACACAGACAAGTACACAGACAAGTACACAGACAAGTACACAGACAAGTACACAGACAAGTACACAGACAAGTAGACATGCAATCTGAATGCATCACTGTATTTTAATTAGCAATCAAATGTTATTACCTCCTTGTGGAATTAGATTTGGAATTCATAGCAGATGAAACATGAATCAGGACTTTCGCTGAATGGATGTTCTAAATAACAACAATAATCAAATCGGTAATATACATATATATCAACTTCTACCAACCGTGACAATAATAGAAAGACAAGTCATTCCGCTTGTAGCCATAATTCTGGCACTATTAGGAATGAGGTTAATTAGAGATGGCATGAAGGCGTCTGTTAGGACTTCTGCTCGGATTTTCAGTATATGAGTTAGATAACTAATATTTATTATTATTATTATTATTATTATTATTATTATTATTATTATTATTATTATTATTATTATTATTATTATTATTATTATTATTATTATTATTATTATTATTATTATTATTATTATTATTATTATTATTATTATTATTATTATTATTAGTATTATTATTATTAGTATTATTATTATTATTATTAGTATTATTATTATTATTATTATTATTATTAGTATTATTATTATTATTATTATTAGTATTATTATTATTATTATTATTATTATTATTATTATTATTATTATTATTATTATTATTATTATTATTATTATTATTATTTGGTTTTTAAATACCGTCAGACTGTGAGGACACAGAATAAAGAAAAAAGTAATTTATTCACAAAAGCAGGGATTTTTGTTGGGGTTGCAGTATGATGTGTACTACCTTTTGATACGCAAGTTATGATCGAGAAATCAAGATTACTTTAGGTGGTTTCCATACTTCTCATTTCTATTAAGATGAATAAAATATTATACTTCATTAGCATGTCGAATGCATCTCTCTATGCCCATGACGCATGTAAGTCGGTGTGTTAATAAAGTGTGCATTATCATATAGATCGTTCTAATTTTGAACATTTTTTGTTGATACAGAAATGAATTAGCTTCTAGTAATATTTTCCTTATCTCCTTTATTGGGTACAGAGGCAATGGTCTATGCCATGCAATGTACACGACAATATGACAATAAAAATTTTCGGCTTGAATATGTATTATGTGAATGAATTATTGGGTAAAATATTGTATGTTATTCGACCAATAGCCAAGGTAACTTTCTTATTAAAATTCCTTTCCGTCACCCAAAATTATCAACGTAATTTGAATACGAAGTGACGAATAATAATAATAATAATAATAATAATAATAATAATAATAATAATAATAATAATAATAATAATAATAATAATAATAATAATAATAATAATAATAAAACAATAAAAGAAATAATAAATATGAAAATATTTCTGGCTTACGCTACTGCCAAACATGCTTCCCGAACGACTTGTGATCTCAAATCAGATAAACAAGATTGCAAAGGCACTTGCAATTGTCGAAGACATGAAATGAATTCTTCCGTATTTGAAAAGGAGGAGGAAACTGATTGAAGAGTCTTCAGCTAATATTATAAATTTTATATAAAAAATATTATAGCAATTATGAGTATTAAATAAAATATTATTTAATGATATACTAAATTATTATATAACTAATTGTATGTGATTATTTATTATAGATAGGACTATAAATTATCTAGATTCACTGATTTCGGACTTTATTTTTATTGTACCACCAGGTGGAAAAATCGAATTTTGGTGTATCGTTAACAAAAACCAGATCAAAAACAAGAGGCTAACGTGAAAAACCCTTACAATTATGTTTGGCCAGTAACCCCAATCGACAACGCATTTTGCAATACACCTAACCGCGAAAGTTAACATTGTCTATAATATACGTTGGTGTGCACACCACCTGAGGTGAGTCACCAATTATATGACAATGTTAACTTAATTTCATTTATTCTATTTTTCAAAAATCATTTTAAGGTAAGTTTTTGAATTGAAGTAATTTTTAGGACTTGAATTTTGATTTTATATAATTATGAGATCATTATTCAAGTTCTTAAATATTACTGTTAGTCATCATTTATAATTTATCATTTATAAATATATTAATAATTAAATTTCAGGTGTTTTTTTAGGAAATTTATGATATTTTATGCATTAATATGGAATTATTTCGCTAAAATGTAAGTTAAATATTTTTATATTTATAAATAAATAAAGTAATCGTCATACACATTTATTTTTTTAATACATTTAGGGAAAAATCGGCGTACATGAACGAAATAGTTTTTTAAATTTTTATAATCTTCTTTCTGCAGCTCATTTTCGATGGCTTCTTTGACGATGTCAAATCTGCTTGGGAAGGACATTGAACTGAATCCATTTGTCCTTGATATTACTTTTCTGATACTGCCTTTGATTTTACTAAACACGCTTTCTATTGGATTGAGGAATGGGCTATATGGTGGCAGGTGTTCTATATAATTATTCGGAGAAATTGCTCCACTATGAATTTAAGCATTGTCATGAATGAGACGGTATCCTGTCCCATTCAATTTTATACTTAATTCATTAATAAAATTTTGGTAGGTATCCTTTTTGTAGGATCCTACAATTAATTGGTGATGAATTGCACCTTTCACACCTATTGCTAACAGAAATGACATGTTTTTTCCTCGATTATTTGAAACTATGGAGTATATTCTTTCTCCTTTTTTCTTCCTTCCATAGGTTTGTGTAGTCCACGTATTGAAGCCGCATTCATCAATATAAACGAGATTTTTATCTCGCCAGACTTCTTCGAGAAAGCGTGTGACATACTCCATTCGGATTTGAAGTACGCGATCTGAATTTCTTGCTTCCACACATGGTCTTACCTTTTAACCGTTATTAAGTGATTTTTTAGAAATCTTGAAATAGCAGTTGTGGATGCCGAGCAATTTTGTTGTAACAGGAAAATTCGCATTTCTTCTAACGTTGCATAAAAATTGGCTTCGACAAAATCCAACAAATTATTTCCCTGTTCTGAAATAATTTGTTTTCTGCCACTTCTTTTTCCTTTTGTAATTTCGGCATATTTCTTATATTTGTAAATTATTGAAATAATTGAATTTTTGGGGATTCCGAGCAATCTTCCAAATTCTTTATAATTGTCCCCATTTTCAAATGCATTAATAAGCCGAATTTTGTCTATTTCTGTAATTCTTTGAAAATATTAATTGTTAAAATAATTTATTAAAATTTACGATTTGCGATTTTTTTTCTGCAAATTCGAAGTTGTCGAAGGACCTTCTTCAATATTTGAAATGGTACCTTCACGCAAAGAAATATCTGTTATACTGTAAAATATTTTAATATTTTATATTTTAATGAATAAATCTTACATTGTCAGATCTTCAACTTCGCAAAAAGCCACTGTGTCCTGTGAAATATCTGTAAATCTAAAGAAATTTTATATTCCAAATTATTTTATAATTAAATCTTACGATGTATCTTCTTTTTTTTCCCTAAAGCTCAACGTAGAGCAGTCGGAATCTGATTCAAAAGTTTTTTTGTACATAATTTTTTAATTAATTTAAAAATATTGATATGTTAATTATATGTTAATCAATCTGAATTTCGCATGAAAAACAGTTTACTTAATTTTGTATGTATTTTTCATTATGTGTGCTGTGCTTGTATGCTTAATTATTTTCTCTCACTTTTTAGATTCCTATAATAAATATGTTAAATTTCGCGGCATTAAATTTCTACACACAGGTAAGTTTGTGTGTTCCTATAATATATATTTATTGATTTTTTTTTAGATTATAGATAATGTTATATTTCGCGGTTAGGTGTATCTGCCGATAAATAAAACTTGTTTTGAGATAATATAATAGTGACAAAAAATATACTTGAATTATATGCTAAACCAGTGTCGGGCAATCCGTGTGCCGCCGGCATCCTGGGATTCCGCGAAAATGACTATGGGTGCCGCGAGAAGTTTTGAAAATATTTAGAATTGATTTAAAAGATTTAAAATTGCTAAATTTTTTCAAAAATTTTATTATTGATAAGCGGTTTAAATTTAAATATTACTTAGATGGACAGATTTGTTATTCGGAAAGACGCAAGTGAGAAGAAGAATAAGCCAGATGAGAAAAACGATGATAAGGCGATTGTATCACCAAAAGTAAAAAAGCGAAAGGATCAGGATGAATATCTGCAATATGGATTTATTCCATTAGAAAACGATCCCTCGCTGCCGTTTTGTCTCATTTGTGCAAAAGGTTTCAGCAATGAATCGATGAATCCAAGCAAACTAATTCGACATCTCGGAGCAAACCATTGTGAACAAAAGAACAATCCAATCAGTTATTTCAAGATCTTAAGATCGAATCTTCAAAGCCAAGCAAATAAATTCAAAAAATACGTAACTACATCCGATCAAGCACAAATTGCAACCTATCGTATTGCTCAACTCCTTGCAAAGAAAAAAAACCCCACGCTGAAGCAGAAGAAATAGTTTTGCCAGCTTTAAACAACAACTGGCGAGGACTTTTTGAAATTGTCGATGCAAATGTGAAAATAAAACCATTTGAAATGGGAAAATGGTGTGAGTGTATGCGCAGATGGAGCTCCTAGCATGCAAGGCAGCAAAAAAGGATCCGTTTCTCACGTTGCCAAGAAAAATAAATGCGTCAAAATTGTTCATTGCATGATCCACAGAGAAGTTCTGGTTTCAAAAGCTCTTCCTTCAATTCTCAAAGATACTCTTAATGAAGTGGTCAACGTGGTCAACGTGGTCAATTACATAAAAGCGAATGCTCTTCGATCAAGAATTTTTGCAGCTTTATGCGAATCAATGGACTCGGATTACAAAACTTTGCTTTATCACACCGAAGTTCGATGGCTGTCAAAAGGAAAAGTTTTGAATCGATTTCTGTTTATGAAATTTGAAATTGTTTCATTCATTGATAACAAATAAGTTGATTTTTCATTCCTGTAAGAAGATATTTGGTGGTTACGAGTTTCTTTTTTGAGCGATATTTTCGACAAACTTAATGATTTAAATTTGAAATTGCAGGGATTTAAAAAGTTAAAAGGATTTGAGGAAAACTGAGATTGTGGAATCTAAAAGTCAGCAAATCAATCTTTCTTTAGATCCTTTCCGACTGTTGACTCGATTCCTTCAAAGATTCAGATCAAGCAAGAAATCAGAGATACTTTGAAATCTTTTTCAGAATTATTTTTTAAGTACTTTCCCAATCTCAACGTTACTGAAATGGAATGGGTTGTCAACCCATTTGCGGAGTGTGAACCCACCAATCTTGAAAAGGAGCTTGAGGAAAACCTGATTGATTTGAGAAATGATTTACTTAAAATGATTTACTCAAAATGATTTACTACAAATGATCGATAAAAAATGCGTGTTTGTCTTTCGAAAATTGAGCCTCGCATCAACCATATTTGCGCGAAAAAGCAATCTCAAATTTCGAATTGAACAAAAATAAAATTTAATTGTATTCGATTCATTACTTGTAAATAAAAATTTATTCTAAGATTTTCAACTGTTGATCTTTTATATAGGGGTTCCTTGATAAAAAAAATGACTTATGGTGCCGCGATGTGAAAAAGGTTGCCCGGCACTGTGCTAAACCATTATATCTAAACTATTGATCAATTATTTGTTTTATTATTTATAATAAATAATTTAAATTATTATTAATTTAAATTTTTATGAATTGACATTACACATAATCAATATTATAAAAAAATTAAAATAAATGACGATTTTTGTGAAGTTTCAGCATTTCAAAATAAAAAGTGATTGGAGAACAAACTATTAGGTACCCCCATACTAGTAGAACTGGAAAAAAAGAGTTTCTTACATTTTAAAATCGAATTAATTTCATAGTTTTATCTCATAAATTGGAAAATAACAATTTTTGTGTTCTCAGTGTACTACTTGGCAACAGGTTGCGCACATTATAGGTATGTGTACTCCTGT
Organism: Schmidtea polychroa; assembly: GCA_959609185.1. Taxonomy (NCBI): domain Eukaryota; kingdom Metazoa; phylum Platyhelminthes; order Tricladida; family Dugesiidae; genus Schmidtea; species Schmidtea polychroa. The sequence goes on from CAUHTR010007950.1 coordinate 76,586, forward strand.
TTGAAAATCGAGAATCTAGATTATTCGTCACAAGCAGTTCGTTTAACTCATTTACTACTCATGTCGCATCAGTGCGTGCTAGACATATTTGCATACAAAATAAACACATATGATTGGCTAATGAAGTATACATGCGCGTTAATTAAGAGAAAATAAGCAGTTTTAGAAGAACTTGAATAAATAACTCTTAATCACTTTGAGTAGTTATTCATCATTTAATATGAGTGATAACGAAATAAAAACATAAAATCTACGAGAAGAATCTATAAAAAATGATATTTTTATATACCACATTTATTTCAAACATTGTCGGCATTTCTTTGATTATAGCGATTTTCTTTTTAATCTTCAACATTTCACATGGACACTGACTTTTATCAGCTGTTGCAATTGGGACATTGACAACGCTTCACTTGTATTTGTTCGCGTCAGAAATTTGCTTTGATATGAGGTGAGACACGAGATCATGTTAGATAATGAGAGGAAGGAGAAAGGAGTCGACATTGATGAATGATAGCGAGTTAATCAACAAATTATATTTGCTAATAATCAACCGCTTGATAGGTACCAATGTGATATGTCAATAAATATTTGTTTACCTGTGTAAATATTATCCAACTTTTCATTGAAAACTGATACTGATGATTTTGATACGCAATCAATTTGATACACTTGCAATCTCAATTGTACTCGATAAACAGGGGCGGCATTCGCGAGGGGGGGGGGGCAAGTGGAACCACTTACCCCCCCCTCTAAATTTCCAAAACCATTCTATTTTTCGAATAATTTAAACACATTTTAATAGATGCGCTCAAACAATGTTGGAAAAACCCAAGACAAAAAAATTAATAAAAAATTTAATTTAAAAAGGCTTCCTGTCTTTTTTATGTTATTAATTATATCTGGAAATCAATGATTTCAAATCATCTTATTTGTATAAAAACTTTCAATATTAACTGACGTTCTGGTTTTAAAAAAACTGTTCTATTCTGTAAATAAACGGAAAAAAAGTTCTATTTTGTATAATGCCCCAAATATTTATTATACACATGCATTTTTTTCAACTCTCTTCCCCCTAGAAAAATTGTCTACTTGATAAAAAAAATATTTTTGCCCCCCCCCTTGAAAAATTCCTGTGGAAGCCAATGATTATTAATACACATTTTTCAGGGTGGTACGCTTGACATTTTAGGGAGGGGTTAGTAGTACCTTCCTGAGATTATGAGGGCTTAGGTAGACTGGTACAATATTGTAATATATATATTTGATTCTGATAATTAGACCAGGGAAATAATGGGTAATAATAAATGTAAATGATTATACAAGAGAAAAATGTATAAATATAAAAACACCTAAAGCGATAAAAATAAATATGATGAAATGTGCGAACAAATTTTAGGGATTGAAATAAGAAATTGGGAGGATAAATGATAGTGATTATAATATAAGTTCTTACTGCCTTCACTCTCTTTTCCCAATCTTCGCTGCTGCCTTTCAATCCAAATATGATATCTCCAATGACTTCTTGTAGTTCCCTGAGGTTGGAAACCTGAATGAGAGCCGTCTCAATCCTGATAGTCAAATTGGCAATTTAGCAAATATAACAATTAAATAACATTGGATTTATTAGCCACTATGGAGCACGGTATTCTGTTAAATGTCCTAATCATACATTCACAAACATGCAAACCTTTCCTAAATCCAATCAAGGTCGTTGTGACGGTTGTATCATCATTGCTTGTCCAAAAGTGCTAATATTTACAATAATATTTACAATATGAAACAATATTCCTATAACACTGATGCAAACGCGAAACAGGATTTTGGATATCTTGTAGTTGGCAAGTTTACTTTTAGGTTCCTTGTCGCTCTTTTTCGAATTTTTCTTATACTTACAACTTTTTATTAGTAGTATATATTTTTAAAATAACTTTTTAAACTCTTCAACACTTGGGAGGCTGGTTAACTTTTGAACCGTAATTTTACCTGCCTTTTAAAAAACTAAGAAATAATTTTTCTTCAGTAAGGATAAAGGTCTTAGGAGTTTCTATTATTTGACAAAGGCAAATCTTTATCAGACACCTTTTCACTATAATGCAATGAAACATCACTCGAAAAAATCATGTTTTCATAATTCTGACCATTGTCTAATGAAATTTCGATGAAATTTCTTTCTTGATCAAAATTAAAGGACTTAAAGATTTATATTTTGCAAAAATAATTTTCAAAAGTCTCAAAGAATCTTCTAGGAAAAAGTTTCACTTTGAAAAATTTTAATTTTCCCGCGATATCAAAAAATGTACATGTTGACAATCTCGATCTTGCTGCGGAAATAAATTCTCAGCAATCCTTAACCCTAGCATTATAGTGCAATGAATCATAACACGGAAATAACTCTTACACAGTTTTACACTATTAAATCAATATTGGCACATTTTTATTGTGCAACAAATTCCTGACACTTAGTATGGTCAGAATTGACAGAATTGACAGCTGCACATTATATACAATCAATATTTCACATGTCAACTATTCATCCATTGCATTCTAGTGATCTAGCGTTGTGTAAGATGTCTCAATATCAATTGCACTTCTAACTAGATGATTTGAGTACAAAAGGTCAATGAAACGCCAGCGAATTATTTTTACTATTGCTCAGTCATAAATGTATCACATAAACTAGAGAATTAGTATACGAAGGGTCAAACCGATTACCCTACACAACTATATTTAGTTCACACAATTATAACGGACGGCTTTACTGAGAATTTGGGTCACTTAGATAGTTGAATAAATGATGTAACAGATATTAAATGTATGAGCAGAGCTGTATCTTTGAAAACAATCAACGAGAAAACCTCTCAACTCAAATAGGTCTTACCTCTTTCACCTCGATGGTGGAGAAATGATTGTAGAAGAAATCCTCATCAACAGCACCAGCAACACCTAAATTGTTTTCACTATTAAATTTATTCTTTTTTTAATAAGATTCTAATGTGTATTAATGATAATTATAATAAAAATAATAATGATATTAAGAATTATACAAATAATAATAATAATAATAATAATAATAATAATAATAATAATAATAATAATAATAATAATAATAATAATAATAATAATTAAAAATATTAATAATAATTAATAATATTAATAATAATTAATAATATTAATAATAATAATAATTAAAAATAATAATTAATAATAATATTAATAAAAAATAATTAATATTAATATTATTAATTGGTTTTATTATACAATTTAACAAAATATTATAAAAAGTCATTACAATTTAGAAATTAACATAAAGTCATCAAAAATTTCGGTTTCTATTTACAATTGCATCTGAGATTTAAATTGGCTGTGTGTCAGTGACCATGTGTGCTTGTCTGTGTGTCTATGACAATCTGTGCTTGTCTGTGTGTGTATGTTGTTCGAATGCAGATTGGTCATCCTCACACCTGTCTAATCTACTGAAAATCTGAATTACACACACTCATAATTTGAATATTTTAGGAAAAAACACGCAATCCTCGTTCGATACGAGCAATTGATGAGCGAAATAATTACACACCTGTTTGTGTGTCTGTATGTGTGAATGTAACCGAGTACATGCGCTTCCATTTCACTGTGCTGTTGACAGCAATTTATTGATGGCACGTGAATCGCAACTAGCCGAAAGTGTAGCAGGAATAAATTTCACAGATATTTGATATTTTGATACTGATCATAATTGCGCATATTTATCCCAAATATTATTATTTATAATATGATTATTATCTCTATAACGCATGAAATGGCAACTAAATGACGGACATTTTGCATGACCTTCATTGGTGCTGGTGATGAATTTCATTGTCTTATTTATTCCTTGTAACTTGTACGGATATAAATGAGGCCCAGCAAGTGATGAACAATTCTCCCATTAGTTATTTATAATTCTTGAATATGAATTATTACCAAATTAAAATTCCCACGGAACGTTTTTCATGGACAGTTTGGTAATTGTGATGCTGAGTGTGAGTGTTAGTGAAATGGAAATATACAATACCTATGGATAAAGTTCAATAGTTTTCCTGTAAAACTTCACTAAAAATAATACGCACAATAAATATTCGAAGTCAGGTTCGGTAGTTGTTGTGGGCCTATTGTTTGGAAGAGACTGTTTCCAATGGGATATTTGTTTAATGAATATTAATTTTGTAACTAGTTCTGAATGGTATCCTTCGAACTTAATAATAAGGATATATTTACACCTTTACCCCTCACTCACCCCCCTGAAACTTATGTAAAGGAAAACACATTCCCATTAAAACAATATTTATTACAATTATCATATTGAAAATAACTAAAAATACAAGTTCTCTATTGAATTGAAACAATTTCCTTTTCCAAAATTTCTCAGTATTCTATTTTGCCCTTGTATAATTTTACAATATAGTTTTTAATAAGGTTATTATGCTGATTGTATCATAGTGAATTAGGCATTAAGAACTTTTAATTGTTACATAAACGTTAACATAATCAATTATACATATCAAAAAATTGAATATATATTGATTCATCAATATCGAGGAAAAATTAAATAATCTACTAAAAAGTGAAAACAACCTTGATTAGTTTTCGCAATGTTTTTCCTCGTTAGATTAGGAGTTTGAGATGCTGACCGAGACATTCTAAAACATGAAATTCATTCAAATTAATTCTAACATGAATATTTAATTAAAAAATATTATCGATTTTTCTATTTATGAAAGCATTTATTAAAAATAATTAAACGGTTAAAATTTATCAAGAAAATTAAAGTTTTAAATCAAAATGAAAATCATTTCACTGAAAGTTAAATAAATATTTTAATTGTTTTAAAATAAAAGAACATTAAACAAATGCGGTAAAACAAAGTTAAATAAAGCATATGATTAATCAGTTAAATTAAAAGAATTTGAAAATCTGATTAATTTTTTAATTAACTTTAAAATAAAAGATAATATTTAATTTTAAAATGGGACAAAAAATGTTTGCTATTGTAAATTTTGGTTAAAAACAACTATATTCAGTTATGTATGATCCATCGTTTCCCATTATTTTGACCATTCTTTCTGGTACCATTCTCCGGGTACTTGTACTAATTTAATTTTTTCAATTGACATTATTATAGATGGCCCAAATAATTAAAGATCTGTTAGGCAATGATGGTGTTACAAAACATCCCAACCAAATTCCATTAACTTAGTGATTAAAGATGCGTGTGACTTAGAATTGTCCTCGTGTAAAACAAAGTATTTTCTTCACACTATTTCAGGCCCTTTCTTTGGAATGACTGTTTTAAATCATGACATTTGGAGAATTATTTCTGTGAGTTGATATTTTTTATAGCAGTTGTACCCAACCTTTTTTGGCTCATAGCCCTATTCTGGAATCAACCTGTTACCAATCGCCCCCTATCATTTCCATTGTATGTCATTATCTGAATTTGAAGTAAAGTGTAAATAATAAAGCAGTTTTATTATTTTAAACAATTTGATTACCGTAAAAAAAGCAACCAAAACGGTTTTATCCGGTAGTTCTTAAATAAAATAGAAAAAGGTTAAAATATACATTTTTTACAGATTTTTTAAGAACAAAAAACTATAATAATTAATTTTAATTTTCCCCCTTTGAATATCCATCGCCCCCAAAATCACCCCTATTTATTTATCGCCCCAAATAACCAAATTCAACCAAATTCCGGTAATTATGCAACTTAAAAGGACAGGAATTCATTCTTATTTCAATATTTTTTTTAAATCTTTAAGGTATTTTTGAGTTGAACCCTTAATTTTTCCTATCAACTTCGATTATTAGGGGTTTTACTAAGTCATATTTCAAACAAAATCATATTGTTCTTGATGTTAAACTAACAATAGATAGAATATTTAATGAGTTACCATTTTATAGTGACGTGAATTATTGGTCGTTCGATGTCATCATTGAGGTGAGGAAGAAGACTGAGAATATGTATAAAATTCATAGATGAAAACAAATAATTTTTCACCAAAATAAATGTTATCAATGATTTTTAAAGAAATGCCTGGAAGTATACTTAGATAAAATTGTAAAGGATGTTGTTGAAATTATTTCAAATTATTTCCCAAATAGTCAAAAACAAACCACCTAAGATCATTGTGTAATGATTAAGTTAAAGGTGTTGAGAATTACTAATGAATCACCTTCTAACGGTGCAAAAAAATCCCCGTGTTAATCAATTAATTTTAGTAAATTTGTTTTGAGATATTAGTGCGAGTAAAATTTATTTACACCGCGTTGCATTTGATGAAAACTTTATGGATTGTGTTGGCAAGATTTTACATACAAAGAAAAATGATTAATTACTACTTACAAATTACTTGTCAAGATTTTATAACAAATTTTATAAATTTCAAATTTTAAATTATTTATGTTGATTTTAATAACTAAACTATTTGAAAAAAATGAAAGATATTTTTAATTTTTAAATTTATTAAATAATTAAATATTTTGTAAAAAATTTTAATATAGTGAAAATGGTTCTTAACAATGATTCAACAGCAATTATTAACAATAAACAATTAAAATTCACTAATTTCTTTCTTTTCCAAAATGAAAGTGTACTTTGAGTACTGGCATCGGAAATGTTTTCTAATTTTATTGAAAAATACTTTCATCAAAAGTTGTTGTATTTTTTTAGGTGGTATATAATTTATGGCTTGTTTTCATGTTTGTTTTATTAAAGAAATTTCATATACCGTGTTTATGTTTCATTAATTTTTTCTACCATTTCTGGAATCCTATAATAAATTGGCAGGTATAACTATTAATGGATTTTCAGTAAATGGGTAAGTACAGATGCGTAGCTTGGGAGAGGGTGGGGACAATTTACTCCGGGCGCCGACATGAGAGGGCGCTAGAACGAGGATTCATTGTATTTGTGTTGGACTTAAAATTTTACAAAGTTCATCTCAGAAGTGAGAAAGAAATAACTGTAGTTTCTTTCCTTTGTCAATATTTCTGTTTAAAACAGATTTTGATAACAACAGTCTTGTTCATAGAGTGACGGCAGAAGATGCTCTAGCTGAGACTGTCATAGTAATGCCATTAATTGTATCGATACATCTTGGTGCTTGGATGCTACGGACTTCGTGTTATAGCATTATATAAGTAAATCTGTGCCTGGGTGAGAACTTGAGAAGCATGGCCATAAACTATGAAAGTCTATTGATATAATCGATATCTGACTTAGACTGAATCTAAGTTACAGGTACCAATGTCCAGTCTCTACCAAATTCCATCTGGTATTAAAATTTATATAATGTTGTCCCATGCATACAGTGCATTCCATCTCCGTGCATTGAATGATTCATTTTTGGCTGGCTTGAGACTTTCCTAATTTGAATGCAAGTTTATATTATGAAGTACTAACTTGTTTGAATGTTTATGTGATTATCTACTTTGTTGTTGATATACCTAATTAGTTTTGATCAAATTAAAATAAAATAATTTATGTTTATCCAACGAAAAGTTCTAAACAAGAAACACCAAGAAACTGGTATGTTGCTGTTAATTGTGTACTACATATTTCGTTACTATAAAATTAAATTTAATTATGAAATTGAACATAGTAACACATCAACTAATTTATGCAGTGAAAAATACAGTACAACAATAACTATTAATCATATTTCATGTTAGCCTTAAGAATAATTAATATTAATACACTCATACCTCGCTATACGGCTGCTCTTTATACGGCTTTTCGCTATAACGGCCTACTTTAATTACGGCACTTTTTCGATTTACGGCCTAAAATGTTTCGTTATACGGCCAAAAATCCTATTGAATTTATATGGAATTGTATCAAAATGTATTTGATTCGTTATGCGGTGTTTCGCTTTGCGGCCAACTTTCCTGGAACGTATCTAGGCCGTAAAGCGAGGTATGAGTGTATTATTAAAAAAAATTATTTTTACTTTTTCTCAAACTTATGACATTGTTTTAATTTTCTTGTTTTCAGATCATGCCAGGAAGAAAATTAAGTGGCTCTCAAAGTTGAAAGACAAAAGTATCAATAATGAAGCAAAGAAGTTTAGTCACTTAATGGAAAGATTTTTTAAAAAGTTTAAAACTGATGATAAATCGTCAGAATCAGACAATTATTTATATGAATCACCACAAGACGATGCTAGTCAAAATGAAATGAAAGTTCTTGATCAAATACAGAATGAAACTGTTGAACCTATCGTATAATATTAAGATTAGGAGCTGCCAGATGATGACAATGCTGCAAACAACAGAAGTATTGATTGCGCTGATGAACCAAATAGCCAAGGAGATTAAGACGATGATGATGTTGACTTTAGAAATGTTATTTTGGTAGCACTCCTATTTAATGACATTGTCCAATGTTTCAGTGACACCGGGGGGGGGGCGGCGGCATAATTTATACCTTGTACCCGGGCGCCGAATATTGTCGCTACGCTTCTGGGTGAATATGTATGTATTTTATAATTTAATTTATTGATTATTTTTATATTATAGGTGGGTTTCATCAAATGCAACGCGGTGTTTCACAAGAGGGAGGAGGCGAATTAGGCAATGAAAGAGAACGAAGTATAAGGATGTTGAAGAACACAAATAATAAATACAATATTTATTTTTCCATTCTAAGTTTTATGAAAATTTATTAAATAAAATAAATTCTATAATTTATTTGCTTGGGAAATTTTCTTATTAAATTCGTTATAAAATTCATGAAGAAATTTTGTAATATTTTTTACAAGTGTGGTACGACGAGTCTTATAATTTATTCTGCCAAGTGAAGCGCAAACTTAATGCATTGAAATATTAGAGAAGTCGAGATCAAATTAAGGTTTTGAGGAATGATTTTGTATCAAGCCTGTCTGTTCAAGATGAAAATCAAGCTGAAAGCTTTAATTTGGTCCTGGATTTAAGGCTGGTGTTGCTTTTTTCAACAAAAATATTTCTTATCTTTCAAATTTTCTTTTGAATTATTTTAGATTATTGCGATTTTTATTACACTTTTATTCTTATCAATGCTCATGTAAAGATTACAGCCTAGGTAGATTTAGTACACTTTATGAAAGATAAAATTGACGATGAAGATTACAAAATAATGTCAAGGGATTCCTTATAAGTGTCTATTATCCAATTCTCTGAAAGAACCTACAGAATGTTGACAATTTGAGCTGAAGTGAAGTATTATGCACATCAGCAGCTATCTGTAACAAATGTCGATATGACGTGTTTAGCATTTCGTGTGATCTTTGATAAGTTAGCAGTTGAATAAACCAGTTATATAGTGACTGACCTATGAGTTAAAATAACATTCCAACTCACTGCGAATTGATTTGGAGTGGTTCTCCATACGCAAGTGGTTAATAATGTCAAAATAATCTTTTATTTTCTTCCAAAATTATTTTTACAAGTCTGATACAGGAAAATCTTTTAATTAAAAATTTACATAAAATTTTGATTTTGATAAGAAATATAATTGAAATTCAATGTCAAAATATAATGGAATTATGTTTTCTTTTGTCCAAACCAAAAATATTTTTTGAAAAAATTAAAGGTTTTATCATTGATTCTTCAATATATCTTCTTGTAGTTAAATAGGTAAAATAAGACGTTAAATAGGCTAAAAATTATATTTCATAATTATATATAATGATTATATTGGCGAACTATAATTAGCTAACATTCTTATGGGTCCACGGACTATCGGTAGAAGATATATCCGATAAATATTTAATAAACGGTACTGTTTTCTATAATTTAATTTTTATTTTCTAATTTAATTTTTTTAACCTAATTTAATTTTAGTTAGTATAATTTAATTAATAATCATCAGAATTAATTTAAATCGGTCTAATACTCAGAAATTATTTTAATTAACATACAAAATTTAATTGGAATAGCAAGAAAAGCATGACTGGAATTCATTCGNCGACACAAAGCTCCCACTGTTTTCAGGTTTTATACCTATTTTTCCCCCCTAAACGAAAAAAAACACTTAAAAACCCCTAAAAACCTATATCTTTTAATTCTTTTATTCTGAAGACATTTTGGTTTCAAAATAAAGACTTAAAAAAAAACAACAAAAATATTAAAAAAACAACAAAAATATTAATAAAAGGGGAAAAAAATACTGATAAAACTATGAAAAACGTTTCGGCTTGTGGTCGTTTAGGGATATAAACACACTATTTGAGGATGTCAACTAGCAAGTTGCTATTTGACTAATTTATAATTTTATAAATCTTAATCTTGATGTCTTGAAGAATAAAAAATTTATGAAAGATAAACTGCTCTGAGAGGACAGTGGTATTTTTTTTTTTTTTTTTTTTTTCACTGTCTCTCAACAGTTTTTTTTGATCCGGATCATTTTTTTTTTTTTTTTATTTCAACCTTTCGTTTATCGAATCTCTTCAATATACAAGCTGGCCAGACTTATATATCGAATCATTCGATAATAGCAGCACACCTTATTATTCGCTTCTCGCTCACGAAGTCGATTTCATCGGCGTTTTAAGTGTGCTGCTCGAAAGTACAAATGAATTCGAAAGCGAATCCGAAAGAGGTCCGAAAACAACCAAGAAATAAATGTGCACATATAGAATCGATCCGGGGGTGTTCGAAAGACTGGTGGCGATAATTACCGGTTCGCCACCATCACCCGTTTCATATTTTTTTTTTTCATATTTATGTTTAAAAATAATTAATTAATAAATAAATAAATAAACAGATTTATTTCCTAAGATACCCACACTATATATTTTTTATATTTATTTCAAAAATTATTTCAATATTATTTTCAAATTTTTAAATATTATTTTATGTGAAAAAAAACTACCTCAGAAGTGATTTGAACCGCTAGCATTTGAACACAATGCCAGTCTATTCGCACTGCGCTAACGGAGTTCTGAATTTTTGTCATTTTTAAATTTTAATTAATAAAAAAATAAAATAAAATAAATAAAATAAAAATAAAAATAAATAAAATAAAATATAAATCTAAGATACCCAGACCATTTCAATATTATTTCAAATTTTTAATATTATTATGTTGAAAAAAAACTAACCTCAGAGTGATTTGAACCGCTAGCATTTGAACCACTGTGCCAGTCTATTCCCACTGCGCTATCGGAATCGGATTTTTATCATTTTTTTAAATTTTTATTATAAAAATGAATAATATAAATCTTAAAATTCAAGAAAAAAATAAATTAAATCTTGATTATAATAAAGAATTTACTCATGAAATCAAGAAAATGATATTTTAAAAATCTCACCAACTTCAGGATCTATTGCAAACTTAAATCGTAGGGGTGATATAGTTTTTCAATCTCTTCAAACATCAAACCCAATAGATATTTGTAATGCCAAATTATATTATAAAATTGAATTAGAAATTGAAGCAAACAAAGATATAAACCCTAGAAAACAATTTCTTTCCAAATTATCTCCAACATGAGATTAAAACTAGGATCATCAGAAATTGAAACTGTTTTGCATCCAGGAGTATATTCTACAATGTTAAATTTTATTTTAACTGGTTGTGATTATAAAAACGAATATGGTGAATTAACAGGTTGGATTCCTGATGTTAATAAAGGAGATTTAGATAAAGATGGTTTAGATATAAATTATGCTTACTATAAAAGAGTTGAACTTTATAAGTTGAAAAAATTTGAAGGTTATTTTGAATTAAAACACTTGTTCGGATTCCTTCAAAACTATACCGGGTGCTCCATAATGTTTTATAGAACTCATCTGTAATAGACTAGAAGGTGATAAAAGATTGTTCTATGGAGCTGCAGATACAAAAGCTAAATTAAAATTATCAACACTTGAATTGCATATACCTGAATGGACATTAAACCCACATTCTGAAATCAAACTCCTTGAAAGATTAAATTCCAACAAGTCTATAAATGTAAATTATTTAATAGAATCTGTAGTGAATTTAGTATGACAGAGGGTTCAACATATTCTATAAGGGCAAATTTAGCATACCGACCAAGATATATCTGATTGGATTCAAAGAAACAGATTCATCTTTCCAAAAAAATAACAATCTATTTATTCAAAAGATGGAAATGATAATTTTAAAACAATCCAAATTCAATTAAATAGTTCTTATTATCCAATAAATAGAATGAATTTAATATTGAAAATAATGAAAACATATTCCATATCTAAATTATATTGAAACATGTTATGATTTCAAAGTTGAACCGCAATTAAGTTAGAAGATTTCAAAAATTTATATTCTATATTTTGTATAAATGTATCAGACCAAGATGATCGCCTAGCTATAAATAATGTTGATGTTACACTTCATATAACAAAGGATTCTAATTTAAAGCTAAAGTATATACATTAATATTAGAAGAAAAGAAAATAGAAATGAAATTATATGGTGGAAAGATTTCAATTATTGAAAATGTTAGGGGAGATTCTTCATAAGTAGATTCCCCCATAAAAAAACTTTTAAAATGAGTAAATATTGGACATGTGAAAGTTGTAATTGTCAAGTTACAAGACATCACAAAGCAAGTCATCTCAAAACTAAAAAACATACGAGAGTTGATATTACAGGAGGCGACCTACAATCTTCAAAAACAACATCTACATATTAAAACCTTTTACTACAGAAAAATATCCAGGTGAAAGACATTTATTCCAACACAATTATACTGGGCCAGGAACAAGATTAGATATTAGATTAGATGAAAATAATAATCCCAAACAAGGAGAAGAACCAATAAATAGAATTGATCAAGCAGCTTTAAAACATGATATTGCTTACAATTCAGAAGATCTTAGAGATAGACATGTTGCAGATGTGAATTTAATACATGATTTAAATAGTCCAAAATCCATCAACCCAAGAAAAAGATTCAAAGAGCTCTAGTTAAATTAGCAATGAAAGGTAAGATTTTCATAGGCTTAGGACACAGTCCGATCACCATGGGTGCAAGTTCCTAGGAAAGCAAAAGATGTTGCTAATAAAAAGATTATCGAACAAGCAGAGATTGAAAGATCCCTCGAGAGTACAGCCAAGACTAGTTTACAAACCCCAACAGAATCAGAAATAAAATATGCCAACGAATTACACCATGAATTTAGAAAAAATAAAAAATATTTAAAAGTTCAAGTACATGAAAAAGATCAAACATGGTCTGCAGATTTAGTCTTTATGCCAACAAAATCATCAGACCCTGAAAAATATAAAATAATTTTAACAGTAATAGATTTATATACAAGATTTGCTTTTGCAAGGTGTTTAGAAAATAAAACAGGATATTCTATTACAGAAGCATTTGAAAATATATTTGAAGAATATCAAAGAATTCCAAAATATTTATGGTGTGATAAAGGAACAGAATTTTATAACAAAGTTTTAACAAAGTTTTTAAATGAAAATGATATTAAATTATATTCAACAGAAAACGAAGGAAAAGCAGTTGTGGTTGAAAGATTAAATAGAACATTAAAAAATAAAATGTGGAAATATTTTACTGCTATTGGAAAACAAAAATGGAACAATGAATTGTTACAAAAGATTGTAAATGAATATAATAATGATGTACATAGTTCTATAAAATCAACACCTTTAAATGCTTCCTTGAATCCTGAAACAGTTAAAGTGGTAAATATTGAAAATGATGTTATTGTTGATACAACCCCTATAAAACCAAAATTTAAAATTGGTGACCGCGTAAGAATATTTAAATATAAAAATAAATTTGAAAAAGGATTCACAGCAAAATGGACAAATGAAATTTTTATTATAAATAAAATACATTATACAACTCCAATAACATATAGCATCATTGATTTAAATAATGAAAAAATATTAGGTAGATTTTATAATAATGAACTACAGAAAACAGATTTTTAAGTCGACAAGCCCTAAAACAAACTTTTCCATATTTCAGCTTCTTCTCTATCCAAATAAATATAATTATATTTTTCTCTCCAATGATTATCAACAAACATATCAAACATATTCTTATCAGGTTCAACATTTGAAAATAAATCATTATAAATCATATTCTTATCACGCTTGTCTAATTTAAAAAATATAAAACAATTGGAATTATTTCTTATAGAGTTTTATCTAAAGCATAATATGTTTGAGATATATAAATAACATTACAATTATTATGTCTTCCTCGTGTAAAGTAACTCTTTTGAATCTCTTGATTTTTCATGTTAACAACATCATCAAATATAACTAGATTCTTTTTATCTTTAGGAAGTAAATCACAATGTAAAACATCTTCAGGTTTATTAGAGAATAAGATCTGGATTTCATCCCCTATATAATCATTTTTATTACTAATATCTGATTCTAAAATCTTTTCCTTGTACCAATCAACCATATCACAAGGATGAAAAACCTCTTCGGGATATGTATGTTGATTTTTAAAAATATCAATTATAGCTTTTTAGTTAATTTATTTTCAAATCCACATTTCAAAAGTTGTAATTCCGGTTGGTTAATGGTTGTAGAATAAAAGATTAAATTATATAATCCAAAAAAACCATCTTCTAATAACATTCTCATAAGAAGAACATTCTTTCCACATCCAGAAGATCCAATAATTAAGCATCTAAAATTATCAGGAAATACTTTATTATTAAATTTAGATTTATGTCTATTTAAAATTGGTTTCCAAGTATCCATTTTTATTTATTATAAAATGACAACACAAAACCCTACAGAGGAATCTTTGCAAGAATTAATAAATTCAAATAAAAATAAATCAGTAGTAATCTCTGGTAAAAAATATTTTATTGGAAAACATGTAAAAGAACAAGTTAAAGAACATATAGGGAGTTCCTCAAATCCGGAGGTATTCTACCTTTAGCAGCTTTAATACCTGCAATCATTGCCGGACTATCAGGTGCTGCTGGAATAGCTGGAGGAATTGCAACTACAGTTCAAAAAGCTAAAGAATCTCAAAAGACAGACCTAGAAAAAGAAAAACTACAAACTGAAATCGAGAAAATGAAGGGAGGGAAAGGTCTCTATCTTGATCCTTATAAAGGCCGTGGTTTAAATGATTTTTTAAAAAATCAAATTTCATCATCTGAATCTTTATCTTCAAAAGATAAAGATGATTTAAAAAAATATGTAAATCTTTAAAGAATGGATGTCTTTGTAAAATTAAAAATGGTAAAGGTTTATACTTGAAACCCTTTCCAACGGATCCTTTACCAAAATGATACCATTTTTAATACCATTAAAATGGTATATGAAGAAAGATTAGCACTTTTAAAAAAATTACAATCAGAACAAGATAAATATAATAAAAAAGATACAACTCAACACGCTGAATCTATAATATTAAATGAGGTAATCCAACAACAACAAGGCCAACAATTAAAGCTATAAAAGAGTTAGAAGTTTTAAAATTTAAAGAGTTGGAAGATAAACAAGATTTAAAAGAATTACCATGGTTGGAAGATTTAAATATAAAACCTCTTATACTTGATCCTAAAATTAATGTGAGTTTAAGTAAAACAATTAAACCTACATTTAATATTAATGTTGAAGGATATCAAATAATAACAATTAATAAACATGACTTTCTGTTATATTTAAATTCAGAAAATAAATCACGTATTCATTCACAAAATGTTTATAATACTAAACACCTAGATTTTGAATTTACAGATGATTTTTATGGATTAGTTTGTGGATATCCCTCAGAGAATGTTGATCTTCTAGAAATTAAAAAATATTTAAATTTAATAGAATTAGTACATGGTAGTGCTAAAGCAAAACATATTCAAGATTTAAAGAAATATTTAAATAAAAATGAAAGGGGTTATATTGTTACAGAAGGTCAGGGCCAGGGTCAGGGCCAGGGAAAGGGTAAGGAGATAAACCCAATCAATCTTTTTATTGAATTAAGAAAACTATTAGCAGCTAAAAAAGCAGGACATAATAATTTAGATTCTGATATTTTAAAGATTTCTAAAGAATTATTAAAACAAGGAATAATTTCAAAAGATAAATTTAATAAGTATACGAAGTTATAAATACGAAGTTATAAAATATAAAATGACTCCTTCAATATTAGATTTTTTAAAAACATTTGGAATAAATACAAAAACAAATTTTGATTTAAAAGATTATGCAGATTATTTAAATTTAAAAATAAAAATATTAATGAATGATGAATTGTCGAGTCTGAAAGAAGACACTCCAAAGAATATCATTATAAATTATCAAAATTCAAATGAAAAAGGATCTCATTGGGTTTGTATATATAATAAATCTATATACTTTGATTCTTTTGGGATTAAACCCACTAAAGAAGTTGAAGACTATCTCTCGGACTACACTTTTAATTCTTTACAAGTTCAACCTAATAATACTAAAATATGTGGTATTTTAAGCTTATATGTTTTGTATAGATTGAATAAATCTAAAGGAGAAGGTTTCACTTCCTTAATCCAAGAAATTTATAATGATTTAAAATCTCTTCTATGAAAATGGAGCTTCACAACCTTCCGGAAGATAATTTAAAAAAAATGGTAAACATAATGTCAGATAAATATTCAAGAACTTTATCTATAAATTCAAAAGAATCAGACTTTACTATAAACTTTCAAGATTCAATAAAATTAGATCAAAATTTAAATTATGAATTAGGTCTATTATGGTTTTGTGCTTATAATACTATTTTTAATATAACTAAAGATAATAACACATTTAGTTATGTAAGCCCCCCAAAATTCGAGGATAACATTATAATAATAATAGAACCCGGGGCTTATGAGATAAAAGATTTAAATAATATACTTCTAAAAAACAAATGGAGCTATTGAAATTAAAATAGATTTACCAACTTCAAAATGTATAATGACTTTAAAGAATATAGGAATTAGGTTTCAAAATAATAGTTTCTTTAGAACAATTTTAGGATTTACACAGAGTCATTATAACATACCTAAAGTTGAGAATATAACATCAGAAAATATTATAAAAATAATAAATACAAACACAATAAATATTCATTGTGATTGTATAACAGGTTCTTATAATAATGGTAAACAAACAAATGTTTTATATTCCTTTCCCTCAAACACAGTTCCTATGGGATATAAAATAGTTGAAAGAATGAATCCTCCAAATTATTTACCTTTATGTAGAAAATATATAATGGATATTAATTTTAAAATTCTTAATCAAGAAGGAGAATTGATTGATTTTAATGGAGAAGAAATTTCAATGTATTTACATTTGAAACAGGTTTGAATACGAAGTTCCACATGTCATTTTAAATTATTAATAAATGAGTTCTTATATTCCATGTAATAGAGGTGGTGGAACAATAAAAACAGGGTTTAATACAGAAGAAATATTAACTTTAACAGAAAATAAATATATTAATGAAAGAGGTGATTCAATGAAGGGTGATTTAATTTTAAATGGACACAAGATAAAAGAATTATCTTTTCCAACTGATGAAGCTGATGCAGTAATAAAAAATATGTTGATGGTGTTAAAAATTATACTGATTTAACAACAACAAGAATTGAAAGTTCATTAACAACAAAAATGGATTCAATGGAATCAAAGCTTAATAATATCGAACAACGATTTAATGATAAATTTGACAAGTTACAAAGTCTGTTAACTGAACAAGTTGTAAAGTTAAATACTACAATATTAAACTCTAAAGATAAACAAATTATGAATACTAAATTTAATACAATATATAATATAATAAATGAGATGATTACATCATTTAATAAAAGAATTTCAAATTTAGAGTCTCATGGAACACACATTAACACCACACATAGTATTAGAAAAAGAGCTGCTGAATTAGAACAGAATAAAACATTATTACCCCATACATATAAACATTTTATAGAACCAAGTTCAATAACAACAAACAGTAAAGAATGGGGTGTTTTTATGGTTGTAAAGATTATTGATCCTTATTTCTTTTTGTTTGATGATGATAATGAAAGAATGAAATGGTTTGTGAAATGTGATTATAATAGTAAGCTTGAAAAGGGTGATGTTATAATGACTAGTTATGATTTACCACACGGAGATTGGTATGTTAATACTCATTCACATGGACTACATAAAGTTAAAAGTAAGAATATTATTTTTAAAAGCACACTTGTACAATATATAGATTTAATATTTTATGAAAAAAAGGTTGATGTTGATGAAGTTCGTAAAGCATTGAGAGAATTGTATAAAGATATCCTCTCAACAAGAGTTTCTTTTGATATCCGAGTATTGGTACCAGATGGTGCTCAGAAGAATAAAGTCTTATTTTTTTAATTATTAAAATGGAAGTAAGAGAAGAAAAAATATATCCAGAATTATCATCAGGATATTATTCTTCCAAGGCCTCGGCTCCCACAGAACTTGAAATTATGAGAGTAAAAGAATTTAAATCAGAAACCTTACATTTACAAGATTTATTAAAGCATTATAAAAAGGTTAAAAATAGATGGAATAAAGGGAATACAGTTTTAAAAATTATAGGTTATTCTTTAGGATTTACATCTGCAATATTAACAGTTATTTTACCTATAACTTTACCAGTTTTAACAATAGCACCTGTAATACTTGGAAGTATTTCTGTAGCTGATGGTTTCTTGACTGAAATAGTTTCATTATCTTATACTTCTAAAAAGAAAAGTTTATATCGTGAAGTTTGTTTATCAATAGAATTAGGAATCTCTAAATTATTTTTATTTCAATTAAAAGCTTTGGAAGATGGAATCTTAACTGATGATGAAATAATGAAATCAAATCAAATAATACAAGATATTAAAAATAATATTAATAGATTAAAAAGTGCTAATGTTATAACTAATGAATATTCTAAAAAAATTAAACGAGAGAAGTGGCTAAAGAATCATACATAAAAAAATTTATTGCCCTTCAAAAGGTTGATGTTGTCACTCTTAAATTAATTGTTGACATTTTTAAAAGAAAAAAATCATTTGATAGAATCTGATGTTAACTTTCGAAATTAGTTTTTAGAACCTCTTTATGATCTTTAAATTCTTTATCACTTAGACCTTTTATATATTCAGGATCAGTATTAAAATATTTAAGTTCTAAACATATAGGATTAAAAACTTGAGAATATAAAGGTCTGCCAATCCTTGGGGGATAAATGATCTCAACTCTATAAATATCAAGATCAGTAAGATTTAAATCATAGACTTTATTTATTTTATCAAGACTTTTTATTATTGGAATTAAATCATTTCCAATTGGGAGAGTTGTTTTTCATATCAGACAAGATGAATCTTTTGTCATCATAATTTGATAATGATACTTTTTGGGATTCTATCAAGTAAACATCATGCTTTTTCACTTTTAAGTTGATGTACTTCATCAATTTTATCTTTATGACCTTCTTTTATACAATCTTTATAATCTTGATGAGAAAGTTTCCTGGCTACGCATCTCTGTATTCCTTTACATCTGTTATCCTTTACAGGTTCCTCGGCTTCAGGGAATACAGGATATTTAAATGTGATTGGAAACTCAGCCGTTGAATTTTAAATATAATTGTATGCTCTTCAAATTTAGGTTTTGTAAATGTTTCGTATGAATATTGTTTAGCACGAATAAATATTCCATTTTCTATTGGGGTATTTGGTTTTTCATCTTTAAACGAAAATAACTCTCCGGATGAATTTATTAAATTTGAAAGTATAGGATTTTCAGCTATGTCTCTTTCAAGGTCCTCAGTTCTTATGGTTAAAAACATTGAATCCGTATCCATTGCATGCATTGCTATATTAGGACCATATATGGGTTGTAGGATGTTATAATATGTTTCATACATTTGTAATTTTGAAAGTTCTAAAATTGCAAAGCCTATAAATATTGGTTTATTATATGTTTTCTCAAAATTCTGTAGTTCTATTGCAGAAAGACTTTCAGAAAATACCTGTGCGTTTTTAAATGTAGGCTTTCCTAGCATACGATTATAACGGGCAACGTCCTTCGGGCTATTAGTCAAGAGTTCAATATGAGTATACTTGTCCACATTTTCCATGGTCTTGCCAAAGACTGAATTGTTTAAAAGTTTATAACCATTGTCTTTTAAAAGGTTACCTTCTCTTTTTGCAATGTTTCTACAACGGATGTTCTCCTCTATAAAGGGCTTCATGAATGCTGCCTGTTTAAATCTTATAACACTATGAACTTTTTTTACTTTCATTCCTTGTAAAATATAAAACTGCAGGAGTCTATAGTGACAGAGATAATATTCTCGATCTGTTTGATCACAAAGAAGCTTTGTTGTTGGTGGTTTATCCTGTGCGATTTGCCAGGATGCAAGTTCTTGGACATTAATCTTTCTTCTTATAGGGCTAAAGGGAAGTGTCTTGTTTGTGCTTTTATATCCTCAGGATATTCGAGGTCACATTCTATAAAGTATCCTATTGCTGAATCTTTAGGGGTTGCAAGTATTTCATTAATAAGGTCTTTTAGGAAGGAACTATTCTGGTATCCAATATCTGAGTATATCTCACGAAAGTCACTCATTGGTAAAAACTGAGTCATTATACCAGAATATAAAGCTGTTGCATCTATATAAAGTATAAACATAGGATTCTTCATTCCTTCTAATACTTCTTTTAGTTCCTCATCATTAAGTTTTATATAAGGCTCAGAGGTCTTTGAAAGCATTCTACTATTAGTTATTGCATTTCTAGCTTTTATTTCTCTATTCCCCATTACTGAGGATACTCCTCCTCTAATGTTTGTTTTAATTAAATTAAACATGTCTTGGTCGGTTAAAAGATCTATAATTTTATCAGACTCTGGAAGATCTGAAGTCCAAATGGTATATAACATAGTATCCCAAGCTAAAGAAGGAGCTGTTATATAATTATAAGGTTTAAGAACAAAAGAGTTTGTAAATTCTTCAAAGCAATCTGCTAGGATGTAAACATCTAAGGATAGGTACATATTTGTATAGTCTCCTAAAGTTTTACAGTCAAACAGGTTAAACATTTTCTGTGCTCGGGAATATTCTTGATCTGTAATCCAGATTTTGAAAGTATTGAATAAAAGGCTTCTTTCTCTGGCAGACATGTTTCCTTTAATTTTTCAAATGAATCAATGTAGTCATAGGGATATATTCCTTTCGCCAAGCATGTCGAGTATTCTTCTTCTGGAATATTATTTTTTACCAAGAACTCTCGAGTGATTTTAAAATCTTCTGGTTTTAATGTTTTTGCTATGCCATCTAAAGACATTTGGAGAAAGTTTAAGGAATCTATAAATTTTAATTTCCCATATTCAAGTGATTTATATTTTTCTTTTGTAAGTCCTATAACCTTGAAAGAGTTTTGGGCATTTTCTGCTAATTGTTTTATAAATAGATGTATGTCATAACCAAAAAGATTATGAAATATAACTGGCACAAATTTGGGTGTATGACATTTAAGATTGCAACCTCTATGGGCTGCTCCTCGATAATTATTATCACTTTTTAAATGGTCATGATCGAGGACTTTATCAGATTCTTTATAATTATTTTCAGGATTGGATTCTTCATCATCGTATTCCCCATAATCTGATTCCTCATCACTGGGGTCCACAAACTCTTGTTTGCACATCCAGCAGTTGGAAGTATTTTTATATTCTTCCAATTGTTGATATGAAATATTTTTAGGATACTTTGTTTTAATGCTTCAAATATGTCATGTTCTAGGAGATTTATACTTGTAGTAAAATGATCCAAGACATCTTCTGAGGTTCCTTGAAATGCATATTCTCTAGATTCCATGACTTCGGGATAATTACTTTTAAATAATAATTTATAGGCAGATGGTAATTGTTTAGTTTTTTTAACACTATTAGGTTTATTATTTTTTCTTAGAAAGGCCTTTAACCTTGTTGGCTTCTCCTTTTGTTTAGAGGCTTTCCATGCATCCATGAGTTTATTTTTTTCTATTATTTTTAAATATTGATTGACTAGATCTTGTTTATAATTTATAGATTCAAAGTCTCCGTAGACAACTCCTAATGTTTGTAATAAATTTGAAAAGTTTTTAAAATGCATCTTGGGATCTGTAGGCATTCTAATTAAAGCTGGTGAATCCTTTTCACAAATCTTGCATGCTTAATCATGGAGT
Organism: Schmidtea polychroa; assembly: GCA_959609185.1. Classification (NCBI taxonomy): domain Eukaryota; kingdom Metazoa; phylum Platyhelminthes; order Tricladida; family Dugesiidae; genus Schmidtea; species Schmidtea polychroa. Next base: position 98,777 of record CAUHTR010007950.1, read on the forward strand.
TTTTAGTTGTTGAATAATGAAGACATCTTTTACATGTTCCACCTCCACAAGTTCGATTCTCTGGTGATGTAAAGGCTTGAAAGTTTTTTATTAAAACATAATGTTGATTATTTTCATCTTCCAAGATTAAAAGATATATCTCCCTATCGCTTCCTTGTACTTCATTACCCTGTATTTCATAGTCAGAAATATAAATTGGAATAATATCTCTGTATCCATGTCCCCATCCTTTAACGTGTTCATAAATATTAAGTTTAAGATTATTTAGTCTTTCAAATTCTGCAATGTCTTCTAGTTTCATTGGATGCATGAACTCACGAGGGAATATTAATTCATTTTCATATTCTTTGTATTTTGAAACTCTTTGAGGGTTATCAACTTGAGGATGTAAATGTGCAAGTATTGACCACATGAAACATTTGTTATCCTTATTCTGTACGTTTATAATATTTCTAGATTTAAATGGTGTAGGAATATAGGATTTAGGATTAGGTGGTAATCCTCTCCAATAATCAATTACTAAAGATTGGAAGCTATGGAATACTAAGTTTGAATCTCCTAATTCATTTTCAATCTCTTCTTGTTTTGCTTCTACTGCTTGAATTATTTCTTTGATGGTTTTATTAAATCCTCTAGTTGAAAATAAATATTTAAAAGGCATTGGGATTTCAACATCTAAGGGTTCTGCTTCTTCTTGGCTTACTGGTCCTCTCCAGTATTTTGCTTTGATTGTGATTTTATATTTTATAACATTATACCTTGATGCTTTATAATTTTTTAAAGCTTCACAGAAAGAATCTTTTATATTTTTTTTATTTCTCTTTATGTATTCTCCAGGGGTTGCAGGTGCATTAATTTTTAATTTAAATTCATCTATGTGATTAAAATTATCCCAGTTATATTTTTCTCTTTCAACATGATCAGGTTCTCCTTCTGAAAAGCATTCTTCTTCGTCGGAGTTTCTTTCATTAGGTAGACTTCGTGTTGGATTCTCTTTTAAGTGTCCTATTAAATGTCTTTGATAATAGAAATTCATTTTTGTTGAAAAGTTACAATGAGGGCATGTAAATACTTCTCTAAGTTTTCCGATACAATTTTCAAAATGTTTATTATATCCTGAATGCAGATATCTTCCTTTACATTTAGGACAGAGTTTAGAATTTGTGTCATTAAGATTATTTTCTTTTAGTAAGTGAGCCTTCGACTTGTAGTGGGACATTAACCCTGTTTTATTTTTAAAAACTTTATTGCAAATATTACAGTTCATTTTTAGAATAAATTTTTTTACTGGATCCTATGTTTTCTATTTTTTTTAAATTTTTATTTTTTTATTTTTTTATTTTTATTTTTTTATTTTTTATTTTTTTATTTTTATTTTTTCATTTTTTTATTTTTTTATTTTTTTTATAACACCAAGCTTCGAGACCAGCAAGCTTCGAGTCCAGCACATGTTGCATTCGCAAGCCTCGAGACCTGCGTTCCTCCAAGTAGTGGGGATATTACCCTAATGGACGCAGGCCGATATACGTTTTTCATATCTTTATCGATGTTTTTTTACAGTTTTGCGGGCTTAAACGCATATGTTTTTAAATCTTGCAAAATGAGGAAAATAAAAAATGTGCGTTTTTAAGGGCTTTTGTGTTTTTTTGTGCGTTTTTAGGGGCAAAATGGCTATAAAACATGAAAACAGTGGGAGGCCTGTGTCCATTAGGGTAATATCCCCACTACTGAAAGAAGTAGAGGAAGAAAACGAATGGCTTCACGAGCAAAGGAAGCGAGGGAGAAATTGGGAAAAGATCGCAGAAGAATTATGGCAGGAAAGGGCCAGTAGAAAGGCCGACGAAGTGATTAGTGACTATTGGAAAACCGAGGCACGGAAACACCAAGAAAGCCTGAAAGAGTTACAACTCCAACTACACCAGAAACAGAAGGAATGTGAGATAATGAGACGAATGAACAACAAATACCAGGAAATAGACGACGGAGGAGACGAGGAAAGAGGGAATGATTTTCTACAAATAATGAACCATAAAAACCTCGAAAGAACAACACAAGAAATAAAAACACTAAAAGGAAAAATAATAACCCTAAAGCAACAATTAGACGAAAGAGACAAACAATTGGAAGTACTACCCGAATTGCGAAAACGAGTAATAAAAGCGGAAACGAGAGTGATGAGAACATCCGAGAAAACCCGTAAAAAGAAAACCCGACAATAATTAAAATGACTAATCAGTGTAAATAATTGTAAATAAAAATTTCCGTAGAGTAGTATGTGGTTCGAAGCAACCCTAGTGGCAATAATGACTGATAGCGATAAACAGCATACCCATGTGGCAGTCAATCCCAACACCCTGGAAGAATCCCGAGAAACAGCAAAACCCTTTAACCAAACTGAAAAACGAAAGAAAGCTCTCCAACAATATCCCAAAACAATGCTGGAACAAAGCCGTCTGGCAAAAACTTCAAATGCAACTCCATCTACAAACCCAAAAAATCGAACAGCTCGAAATTCTCGTACAAAAACAAACCACCCAACAATCCTTGAAGGAAAGCATCGTAAAGAAGGAAGCAAAAGAAGGTCAAATCTTACTCTATGCTACCATCAGTGAAACCCTCATCATCTGCGCACTAGTCATCTGGAAAAGCGTATGATATGTATCGAACATGGAAAAGAAACCAGTCACTATCCGAGAAACCCGAAAGAAAGAACCCACGACCGAAAAATAAACATAAACGAGCAGTACATTTTCAACAACAAAACCCACCCGAAAAAATGCAACAACATCTATCTCCTGACCCAATGCCTGCTACAATCCAGCTTCCCATGATAGCAACTTCAACCAGCCATCTGACCCAGAATTCAATCAACCGAGACAGTAATAACATTCCGAACCTTGAGATCATGTGACATCGACTATTCATAAACCTTGTGTGTATAAATCCGGTCACCTAAAAGTGGCCACTGCTTGCTTATATTTTGTCCTTTTATCTGTCTAATTAAAGTATTATTTAGTTATTTTAATTTTATGCTTGTGTGAATTTTGACTGTGAAATTAGTTGTCATGCCGAAAGAAAGTATGATTTAAATGGATGATAGTATGTGAATTGCGGGGCGCAATTTTAACGGGCCCCGGAGTGATTTGTTGGGCTAAAATGCGGAGTGGAGAAAACTGGAGCGAATAGAAAAGTAAACCTCGAAAAAATAAACAAAATAAGATAAAAAAATAAAATTCAGCCACATCTCAGTAGAAATAGGGAGAAACAATAAAATACCAATAAAAGGAATAGGAATAAGTAACAAAAATAAATAAAACCCCTAAGATTTAGAAATAAGACAAAAAGGAAATAGCCTAAGGTACACAACAAATAAAATAGAAATAGAATAATAAAATTTAGGAAAAATAAATGAGAATTAAAGAAACTAAATAAAAACAAAACCATTTCTAAGTCTAATTAAAACAAAAAAAAATCATATTACAATAAAATAGCGATAAATTCGCAGGAAAAATAGGAGAAAAATAGAAAAAAATAAGGAAATAAATAAAATAAATATAAAAATAAGAAAGGTCATTAAAATTGAGTATATTACATTAAAAAACATATAAATAATAATAAATAATAAAATTACAAACAAGTCGTGTCCTGATTGGACGAAAAATAATATATAAGGAATGGAAAATATCTGTAGAGTACCACTTTAACAAAATACTCTACAGGTAAAATTTTATTTTTTATTAGTTGACCACTTTAACAAAATACTCTACAGCAACCTACCAAATTACTTCGAGAAAATACTAGACAGATTACGGAACATTCATTAAACGATTTCAGGAACTACTTTCCAGATATTCCAGAGATTTCAGAACCAGAATTACCGGCATTAAGTTAGAGATTCCAGCACTTAACTTAAAGGGACTTACTTAGCGACTAGTAACCAAGTTATTTGAGATCAGTTTTAAATTCAATTCGCTCCAATTTTCGAAGCTCTAGGTATGGTGAAGTATTTATGTTTATTGATTTAATGTATTTAATGGTTAAAATTAAAAAAACAAAACTCATTTCATATAATAAATTTTATTTAAATGAAAATAGCTTCTTTCTTCATGGTGCCGGCCGCTGTATCATCTGGAAGATTCAAGTATGATGTGGACAAGTAGAGGCATGCCACGGTGGAAAGCACTGCCACGGGAAATTTTCATAGAATACATCTAGGATATGTTGAGGATTTTTAGATCTTTGGAGAACATGATAATAATTGATGAGGTGGTTATAAAGGTGACGATTGAATATGCAATTTGATAAGGAAGAGACATCATACTTGGATGCCAAATGATATGGTCGCCGGGAAAAATTTTTATATTTATTTATTTATTCATGATTTATTGCTTTATAATCATACATTATGCTAAAATGTTGAAGATGAATAAGTCGATTGGTCCCTCATGACGGTGCAAGAATGGCGGCAGAGATGAATGCCTTCTTGGGTGTGTCATGAGGGGTGAGGAGACTCCACAGCTTGAATTACCGGTTGAAGTGAAATTCCTCATCGAGCGCGATCACTCTTAAGATATTTCCGTTCTTGTGCGACTGTTCGGAGGCTTCGATGCAAGAGAAATAATACGAACATCCATACTTAGTGATTTTGTGATATGCAATACTGTTCTCGAAAAAGAGGAATTCCAACGTTGAGATATATAATAAATCCCTTGAAAATCGTACTGAGAAGTTACCAGACGAAAACCTTTAGTAAGATCTGTAGCCAATTTCTTCCGAAGTTAAATCCAATATCGTTATTAATCCAGTATTGCAATTCGATAAACTGAATACAGGAGAATTTAGACGGCTATTACGAATAATAATTCCAACGCGATTGACGTAGATTGCCACTAAATCCTTTTTTTGTCGAGGGTGTGATCGCTAAGACATTTACGACCATAACCCATCAACGCTGCACTTTTAGGCTGAATTGTTGACTCTTGGGCTACTGATAAGCGTCGTTCCCTGAAAATAGAGTAAATAAACCAGGATGAATTATCAGGACACTTACGGTAGATGTGAGAGAAACCACTGTCCAAATTATCAGCAAATTGTCAACTGAGTTCAGTCAGATTGTAGCCACCAAATTAGAATGACCAACGAAATATTTGATAAGGAAGATATCATACTGATTTCCGCAACGATTCGCTCAGCGAGCATATTGATAGACGTCGTCTTAAGTCAACAACATGATAGAAACCGATTACCGATTCTAGTGCATTGGTGGTTCTCCTAATCTGCTACACACTGACCAAGGCAGTTACCCATAATAACTCTGGTAGAAAATCTACTTCGCCTGGCGAGAACCCACGCATTCAGACACACTACATCGAACTCCCGCCCAGTAGGATGGCTATAAATCCAGACAGCAAGTTGTTCAATGACGTCATGATTACATCATAGCAGGGATATTACTAGAGATAGTAGAAAGGCGCGTAGGAGTGAATGAGTAGAGTACAGCATCGTAAGGTAACCCGACATCAAGTCCTATGGATTAATGCAGATAAGCAACTACTTACAAAATCATGACTCCGGCTAACATAACAAGACGCATCAATCTACTTAATAGAAATCTTATAACAACACACAGACCTACCGAGTAGACGTCACTATGACGACAGCTGCAGCGCGCTTTACGATTAATTCCAATTTAATCTATTACGTTTTTCTGGTGTATTATGTTTAACGTTTTTATTTTGGATAGAGTGGGATTGATATTGCGCAAATAAATATAAAGGGACACCGAACTCCGACCTTATAACCTTAGGCATACACAAATCGACAAACCACGATACCATAATTACCTACATATAATATATAGATAAATATATATATAATGACATAAGTTAAATATGAATAGATAATATAATAATATGTAAATATAACATATATAATGATATATAAAATAATAGTCTATACCTATATTAAATAATATAATATAATAATGAAAATAAATTATTAAGGAGTAGTATATTATACATATGCATATATATTATATCGATATATACTAAGGAATAGATCGTTAAATATTTTTTTCGAAAAGAATTAACAATAACAAAACTAAAATTAATAGGTAGGGACTACCCAATCTGAAAATAAATGCTGATGTTTGATGTTCGGTAAAGTAATTCGAGGGTTTTCCCGTTCTCTTTTCTCAACTTACTAGCATTGGGTGAATTAATGTGGAGGTGTTCGCGACTGGATGAATGCGAAGGTTGTTTTAGGGTTGCTCGGAGTGGTATGAGGGACGAACTTTTTAAGACTGTGCGTTAGAATTGTGAATGATGCGTTAATGGAATATTGCGACTACGTATGAAAAATGATTCAATTTTTAGATGACTACACTAGCCAACAATGCTAAGGAACTTCGCCCGTGTTTTTCTTGTGCTGACAAGAACGCGGACATCGCCCAACTCCACTTGTACATCGGGGCTCTCAAAAAGCGAATAGATTTCTACGAAGGAACGTGGTTCTCCCCGCCACAGATGAAAGAAGAGAGAAATAAGATCATCAGATTAGAACATTGTAGAGATAGCCTCTTGGAGGAGAGCCGCTGTCAAAGGCTCACAATCAAAGCCCAGTCCGAAGCCCTCCACAAGGTCTACACGGAGGCGGAACTGGCCAAGCGGGTGCGAGAATTTCCTGTCTTGGATGGAACGAATATCTTCCCTCTTCACCACTCGTCTTCTACATCTTCCACCTCGAACTGCCGGGGGCATGGCTCACAACTGCCGCCCATTCCAGCCCCAGTGTTGTCGGGTTATCAGTCCATGGCAGGTGGTCCTTCCGATCCAATTCTGGCCCCAGTCCTCGTGGCCCCCGTTGTTACATCGGTAGCCGAAAATAACCAGCCATCTCGGAAACGAAAACGACCGACCAGGGCAGAGAAGAACCAAAAACGCAGAGATGCAATGACAGCACTCGAAGCGTCATTATCTGCGGCGCACTCGAAAATCAAGGAAATATCGTGCACCCACTCAATCCCCTCGAAAGAAGTCTTCCGCATTGTTCCGGCCGAAGGCATCAAATATATTGCGGATAGCCGATTGCCTGTCGACATCGATGAGATGATTGCCGACGGGGATAACTTTGTCTGAAACGACTTACATTGATCTCGATTGTTCTCTTCTTCGAGTCGTAAATTGACTTGCGAATCTTGACAATGCTATGTTTTCTAACGTTTTCGACAGCTGTTGATCTATTAGTTGTAGTAATATAATTTTTGTGTCAGTATCAATATATTTTTCTGTTTGATTTTGGTTTTATAAAGTCTCTATATGTTTGCTTGTGTAATCAGGGTAGACAAACTGGTGTTGCGGAATGTAAATAATTAGGATTGAAGGTCGATCCTTTGGACCAGGATCAGGCCGAGTGATATGCATGAATGTGGGTAAGTCCTTCTAAGGCACCGTAGAACCCGAACCGAGAAAGGGTTAGGAGTAGTCCTAAGGCAGGGGCTCACCTGCTAACCCTTCCGACCCGTGTGAGCAGCACCAACGTGGAACATCACCACGGGCTCACATGTGGGAATATGCAAACAATCATCTGGAGTATGTGTGGAGAATGTCCGAACGGAATGAGGATGCTTGATAAGTATGATGAAAGTGCGTGCTTATTTTTCTATTTTCCCCACATACGCCAACAAAATAATAAATGTCAATTTGATAGTAGTTGTAATGAATAAATAAATGCAAATATGAATGATGAATGAAGATATGTCAAACATAATAAAAGCTTGCAACATATTTGAATACATTTTGTGACAGAAAAGTAAAATTTGATTGCAATAAAACTGATTTCTATTTGATGATAGCAATAAAATCACCGATTTATTCACACAGAAAATGTATATAAAAACTCACATGTAAAGCATCAAAACTAAAAATATGAATCTTATTATTATTTTCGGAGTTCTATTAGTGAGCTTCCAATGTTTTGCCTCTCCAGAGGCTCAGATTGATGACGAGTCTGATGACGAATTCGATATAGGAGAAAAAGATTTGGAAACTTTGGAAGAATGTAAATTCCATTATAACCATGTTTGATATGTTTGACAATATTTTTCAGTGGACGTGAAATTTGGGAGAAAATGCCATCACAAGATTACGCGATGCCCGAAGAAACTAAGAAAGAAGTGTAAAGATTGTATAGTATATAGGAAGAGAAAGAATTTTCTATGCAAATCAACTGGAAAAGTAAAATGTCTTGGGAAATATTGAATGTTTTGGAGGTTTATTATGAAATAATTTCTGCTAATTTTTAAAATAAATTTTACAATAATATTTAATTTTTTGTTTTTATTAGACATTGCTGGCTATAAATGGGGGGGGGGTGTTTAATATGGAGATCATAATGATACCAATCAATCCGTTTTCTTTTATTATTCTAACAAAATTGAAAAATATTATTTCTTCAAAAATTAATTAAATGTTAAAAAATACACAAAGGGATCTCGGCCCATTGACTAGAGACAACTTCAGCCTTTATCAAATTAATTCTTTACTCCATGATACCTTGTTCTCCACACAATTTGACACTTCATATCGAAGATTATGTTTAAAGATGTATTACTAAACATTTGTGATCAGAATCGGTGAAGAAACCAGCCAACTCTTTTGCTAACCTTTCTCAAATGAATCTTGCAATATCCTAATTGTTGATATATATTCAAAACACAAGTATTCATATCCCAATACGACTCTGACTTGGACTCACACTTCTCGACTTTTTTCACGGTCGACTCTGACTTTTACTACCTAATACACCATAAATTACAAAAGTGTTTAATGTTTGCCAAAAGTTCATGTTTAGACCCTATTGATCCATATTTTAAATTTAAACAATAAATAATCTCCTTTTGGACTGATTGTAACCAAGCACAGAGACGTCGCTAGGGGTGGGGCACAGGAGGCATTTGTTCTCACCCCTTCCCCAAATAATTTATATAGATTATTAAAAATAATTTATTGATTAAATATTTTTATAAAATCTATATTTTGGTTTTTTTATGAGAATTGTATGAAAATAAAAATAAACAATGTATATTATTAGTAAAGTCTTTTCAAATCCAAGACCGTACAACTATGCTTGTGATAGCTATTCCTGTAGTTTGCCGGTCTTTTCGGCACAGCAAAGTGCACAGACGAGTGGCGGTTTAACCGGCCCAATTACATGTATCGTTGTACTCGGCTACGCTCCCAAACCACCCCCACTTCTCAGTATTTGAAACATTTACTTGTGTTAGAAATACCACGGATGAAAAAAGGTTAAACGGTTTGGCTTTGTTATATATTCATTAAGACATTAAAATAAGTCGGGATGAAATACTTTCTGAATTATTGAAGAGACAAAGGCGAATCAATATTATATTGTAATATATTCTATGTAATATAATATTGATTATTTATAATTCATAATAAATTTGGTAATTATCTTAAAAACTTTTTTTCTATTATTCCGTGTTAACTTTTAACATTGCTCGATGAATTGCAATAATTAATAATTTTGCTCCCTAAGCTGAAATCTTGACTACGTCCCTGTGGTCCATACATCTATAGAAAAAGTAGTACAGACTTGTGCAACCTCTAAATGAAGGATGTCTGTCCTGATATTTTACACACTTGTTCCAACCCTAGAAGGTAAAAAATTAGAGAAAAACAACTTTCCTATTTCATTGGCACCCTTATAAATAATAATTCAAAACAAAAGAAAGCGAACAAGAAATTATAACAAAGGTCATCAATAATTAGGAAGTACAAAAAGAGGAAAAAGGAATTTCAAATTCCAAAAAACAAAATCAGAAAGATAAGCCCAAGTACCACAAAATGATGAGCTATATCAAAGAGAGACAGAGAAGAAAAAGACAAGAAAATTGTAACAGAAATTGGAGAAACGAATTGTTAAAAGAATAATTGTTAGCGAAAAATTGTGGGAGAAAATCGTCAAAGAAGAATTGATTGGAACAAGACGAGAAGAAGCTATTAAGATATTTGAAGAAAGGTGTCGAAGAAAATTAAAGGAGAAACTAAAGCAAATTATTGATCAGAGAGTGGCAAAGGAAAAGTTTAGCGAGTAGAATCCAAGTCACAGCAAGAAAATAACCAACTCAAATTCCCCGTTGTTAGAACCAATCGGTAGCGAGTGATACTTCAAACCCGGTGTTATACGCGAGTGCTATTCGTCACAGAGTGTCATAATAAGCACTATGTAATCGTCGGCCAGATTGTTGAACTAATTGTGTCATAGTGTAGTGAAAATTATTTGTGATTATCAATATAAGCACGCTTGGAGTCAGAGTAAGAATTTGTAATACATACATATCACCAACAACCCAGCAACCCAACATTTAATTATTTGAATAATTTATAATTTATCCTTTATCGTCAAAAGCAATTTGCTTTAAATTTTGGAAAATAACATTTTGTTAATTTTGGTAGCGATGAGATGCCCGATTGAGCCCAAGCGCTCCAATCGCCTTAAACTCAGGCCTGCCTGCTACAACTCGGACTCGAGAAAGTGAACATTCATCCAAAATCCGACTCCAAAAAATGAAAACATTTTTATTTGCCTTCTTGTCTATTAAATTTGTTGTTAAATTTGTTGACAGTCACTGAAACCAATTTACTTGGTCCAATAAAGGGACTTCTTAACTCTTAAGTATTCCCAACTTCAAGTAGTATTGTGGCGATACTCCCTAAATGTAATGTTTCACTAAGTACATCATTCATCTTGAAATATTTATTGCTTTAATATATGCAGGGAAAGCTGACAATGTTTGGATGAAAACGTCTGGGCAAGTAAAGGCTTGCAATCTATTAAACTGTTAAATGTTTCATATGACCCTAAGATTAATAAATCAGTTGCCATTGATGAAGATGGACAAATTAATTAACTAGCATTGAAACAGGAAACAGATGAAATTAAAATATAAATGTATATCAAATAATTTCAAGTTGATGAAGGTCCTCTGGTGATAAATTATATGAGTTTGGCAACTGGTGGCCACAGGTTATGAAGGGTTTTACTTGGAGAGGTTTCGAAAACTGAAAAAATATGATAATGTAGGCATGAGACTGCTGTCGTAGAAAATTCCAGAAACACATGTATAAGATAACGCCAATCAAACATTCTTTTCACTGATTAATTTCGACAGTTTTCATGTCATCATCAGGTGGGATATAATAACTCATTAAATTAAGGATTTTAAACAAATTTATTAATTATATATAAAAAAATTTTTTATTTTATAAAAAAAATATATTATTTTTTTTTAAATTTCAACATTTAAAATTTTAATTTAATAATTTAAAAAATGTTTTATTAATTATTTAATTTAACACAACAATCAATACATACAATATAAACAACCTATTAAAAAACTTAGTTAAAAACACTCAAAACACAAGTATTTACTGCATTCTGCACATTAATTTTCGGATTCAATGATTTTATCAACAGCGCCTCACAAATCACACGTTCCCAATAATTATCGAAATTTTTTAATAAAATTTTAAAATCAGATATACCTATTTTAATCTTACCAATATGAGTCAAAGCCTTCGGTCTACAATGTTCTCGAGCTCGAATACAGAGATGACGGGAAGTCTCTCCAATGTATGTGGCATTACACCCATTACATGTAAACTGATAAACGAGACATGTATAATTGATGCATTTAAACAAAATCATAGAAATATAAAAAGTTTCCATACTTTTTTGATTCAAAATTTAGTATGTTTACAAAATAGCAATAAAAATATAGTTTTAAAAACATCATATTGTTTCACAACTAGTACCATTTGAAAGCCCACATAAAACTGTGTTGGTATATAAAAGGAGAGGATCCTATGCATTAGTAAAACAAAATAGAATTTGCAATTCAAATCTCCCCCTTGGACGTTAAAGACTCATTCGGTTCAAGGTCTCATGGATCTTTCAACTGAAAGCTTCCAGTCGACCATAAAATGTAAATGGATAAAATCCTTCATAATTCGTTGTTCATAAATAAATTCATCTAGCCGCATTTATACAGTAACCAATTAATTTGTATAAAAATGTCAGCAAAATATAACCTCAACACTCATTCCATTAAAACAAATGTTTGATGCTATTCAAAAACGTACAGAAATGATTATAAAGAAAACCTTGATTTTGAATCAATGGCGAGTTGAGCTGCAATTGTTAAAATACAAATTAATTAATTAATTAATTAAAATTATTAGACATTAGTTATATTTCTTTGGTCGAGAAAATCATCAAGGTTCACAATTAACATTTATTCATTTATCAATTACAAATAATTGGGAAACATTTTTACCAATGAATTCTCCCAAATATCTCTTATGTTTAATCAACCGCCTTATGCATTTACATTTCCAAAGGTGCCCTCTATTCTTACCTTGCTATGCTCATCATGCTTTGGAGACCGCCTTTGCGTCGACCGTCGACATATTAGCGACCATGAAAACCTTATAAATACAAAGGGTAAAGGTTCATGCGTACCAATAAACCGACAACATTTGTCTAATTTCGGTAAAGTCCCTAAGTTCTGTTGAAAGATCTTACATTTGTGTTTTAAACTCCATTTTAAGACAGAAAACATGAATTTATGACCAGCGATTCTGTGACAAACCTGATTTATGTCTGACCTGTCTCATTATATCAGAAAATAACAATTAAATTATTGCATTTTCTCATGCAAAACTTGTATAAAAATGGCATTCATCCAGTAATGGAGATAGAAAATGAATCTCATCATTGTTTTTGGCGTGTTGATTGTAAGTTGTCAATGTTGGGCAACCCCAAATCAGGATCTGTGTGAGAAAGTTGAAGATGTAGAAGACGATGAAGGTCTTGTACTTGGACCTCTAGAACTTGGAGATATATACTGTTAAAGATAAAATTGTTTTCGGCAAGCCTGATGATAAAATCTCGGAAAATCGTAAATTTTACATTGAGTTTGTGTGAGTCGTTTGACATTATTTTCAGTATTAGAAACCTCGGTGCAAAATAGCTGTCCGCCTAATGTCCGGCAATGCCCGAAGAGTTACAGAACTAAATGCAATTACTGTTATTATTGCACAAGGAAAGAATCGGGTTACTGCAGAGAAACTGGATAACGTCAAATGCTTCCAGAAGCGATAATTTGTAAAAATTAAAAAATTAAATTAAATAATTATCCAACTGTTATTTATTTATTTCTATTTATTTATATTTGAATGACAATATAATACCCAACAAATTTTAAATGTTATTTTCACAAACAAATACACAAATTCTGAGCAAATGTGACTACTCGGTCATTGACATTCAACGGCAACACAACATGGATTTTCGAAGCCAACTGAGTTTTGGATGACATACGTTTCTCCTTCTGAATTTCAATACTTATTTAAATATTGTAAAACGCTATTGACAAAGTTTTGGGAGCACTTACGTGTTTGAAGCTGGATTCTCTGCAATGACAAACATTAAGCCATAAACCAAAACTATCTAACTATTTGTTGGGTTATTGAGTTGGTGACAATATTTGTAAATTCAAACCTTTAATCTGGCTCCAAAGCGTGTTTATTAATTCGCAATTCAACACTCTCGAGCACAATAAGCTTTATTAATATCCACACGTAATAGTACAAATTTCAATTACAACCAATTAACTATAACCAATTTATCACACAGAGCTTATTTCGACACAACGTGAAGAATTGCCCTTTCTGTAACCACAGCAATAATCACTAGCCGTCAACTACTCAATCACAGAATATGCTGATCGATTGTTCTATTTGCTTTGACCACACAATTTATTTATTCCACCTTTACTTTATATTCAATTTTATACAAGATTCTTGTCACTTCTCTTTTCACTCTGTTTTGATTCCTCTTTTTACTCTGTCGTCTCTAATTTTACTCTACTTTTTGCCTCTAATTTTGTTTGGTTTTGCTCTCAACTTCGTTCTGTTTCCGTTCTACTTTTCGCTCCAAATTTGTCTAAATTTGCTCTCAATTTGTTCTCTTTTCATGTTCACCAGTTTTCCTTTATATAGTTCGCTTCTCTTGTGGCACTCCAGATAATTGAGTGTTTTTCCACTTTCCATCTCCTGCTTTCCCCGACTGTCCATTTTTATCTCTGACAGCTGTCAAATTGTTTTTCCCTTTTACCTTTCTTGTTCGACCGCCTTCTCCCATCCATTCTATTATCACCGGCAAGCTGTCGAGATAAGGATATTGTTGTTTTCCTTTTTCCCTGATTTCAAAATTCCTTTTCCTTTTTGTACTAATTAATTAGTACTGACCTTGATTTTTATTTTCCTGTTTGATAACTTTTATTTCCTTTCTCTTTCTCATTTTTGATTTCTTTTCACTTTCGTTTTCTTTTCTGAGTCTCTATAAATTGTCCTTGTTTGTCATGGCGATCTTCCCCAGGTAATTTTATTTATTTCTTTATGAATCATTATTTAGGTATCCTCAACATATTGAATATTTCGAAATTGTGATGAGTGTCGCAGTTATTCAATGTCAACCAGAAATTTAGAAAATTTTGAACTCAATTCAAAGTCAAAGACCTCGCTAACAACTTTTTTGAATATTGTCATCATTAGGCTAAGATTTGGTACATCTGAATATTGCCATTATTGAATGACAACTAAATGTAATGATTCCGGACTTAGTTTACAATGAAATATTCCACCAATTCATGTGGGATATCAAGATCAATCGGATATTAATCGAAAAAGAAACATAAATCCGTTGCATAATCGGATACGGTTGATGTGCTAATCGTTATCAGGGCTATGTCGTAAAGTGTTTAGTTAAAGCCCTTCGATTATATTATTATAGTCGAATTGTTGATATTAATAAATTGTTGATGGTTATTTTGTCTTTTCATATATAGAAGATTCATAAAGTAATAATATGAATGTTCAAACGTAATAATTAGGACATGTAATAGTAATATCAATAGGAATCAATTATAAATAAAAAATATATGATGAATGCACCATCGATGCAGTTTGGATGCAATTCAAACAAAGAAAAGCCATAATCTCTTTGGATAATGGACACGAGTCGAAGGTATAAAAATCCTGTACCATTTCATTTTGTTCATAATTTACAATGACCAAGAAAATTTCAAGCTCCGAAAAAACAAAAGTTATTGAAGATCAAGTGCAACTTATTCATTACTGCTAAATTCATTCAGTAAAACTTTAACCTCCATCACTTGATCAAGCAAACTATTCGAAACAGCTTGATGAGCGTTGGACTTCATGCACGCAACCCTGCTCAAAAGTCCTATGTTTCTGCTAAGAATCGTCGTGAAGGAATTGCCTTTATCAAAATGCACATTGGCTGTACTACTCATCAATGGTCTACTATACTCCTGCTATTGTTTCACTGATTATACCTTCAGAAAGACCACATAAAATTGTACAAAGAAGCACTAACGGGAAAATTCATGAAATTCGCCGAATAAAATGATAAAAAGAGACAAATTTCTATCTCATGTTTCCATAGTTATTTTGCTCACTGTATATATGAATGTAGGAATATTTGTTAGCAAAGATTTTATATTTTTTCAAAAAATTTTAATTTTGTTTATTGTGAATAATTTTGATCAATTGATCACGTTGGCATCAATTTGAAAACCCAAGTATTTTCACATGGAAAACTGCATGTGGCTTTATCACAAGTCAAACGAAGGCGTATATTGAAATGAATCCACAACAAGGAATATTATTGAATGGGCAGAGACAATTCACACGTATTATTGTTTTCCAATAGGCTCTTCATTATATTTGCATAACTTTTAATAAATTTATTAAATAAAAGTATTTGTTATTTTTCTTGTTTATGTCATCATTTATCCTCTTTCTCTTCTTCAGTGGCGTAACTGGGTTTTCGACGCGCCTGGCTAATTTATTTTTGGCACTCTTGACAAATTTCAGCTTTGCGACTTTTTGCATTGTTAGAAAGAAATAAGTGAATTTCTATTTATTTATTTATGACAATAATTACGTAGTCTGACGGTGACAGTCATTCAACATGGATATCAAAAATATAAAAGACAGGGACAATACTAATTTACAGTTTATTATTTACTAAATAATACTAAATAAATTGGTGGATAAAACTGGATATTGTTGCATTAATACAGACTACAGCAATACTTGAAGTATCTTGTATTATAAATAAAAACAATAATGTCAATGTGTCATACTCACTAACTCATACATAAAGATAGAAACTCACAATTAAAAGTAAATTTAAGTAACACTACACTGATACACTCCTAGTTCTATATCAAAGGCTTAAAGCTTAACTTTTTTTGCTTTTATGTTTGCAAAATTAGTGATTATTTCATTGAAGTTTATTTGACTGGTAAGTCCACGTTCGATGGAAAGAAGATATTATAATGGTTTAAATAAATTATATTTAAATATAATTAATTATTAGCTTAGTTGTTATCGAGGATAAAAGTAAAATATATATTTAAATAAAAATTTAAAAATTAGAAATTTTTGCGGTGCCCTTGGCATCTGCCCCAATGCTAAGCCTTGTTACGCCACTGCTCTTTTTTTTAATTCTATCTTACGGAACTGTTTTCATAATTTATATAAAACTGAAATTGATGTTGTCGTAACAAAATGTTTCTATTGCAAATTTTATTAATTATTTATAGAAATCTTCTATCTTAAATTAACTCTTACAAATACAAATTAGAATAATAATTTATAAGTAGTGTAAAAAATTGAACAAATATAATTGGTGGAAATATTAAATTTATTCAATCAATCAGTGTAGTGTAGACCTTTTTTGTATTAATAATCCCTGGTTCAATAGAGACCCCCTCATTATAGTCAGAAATCCTTGGCTTTTTAGAGAGAGTCGGATTTGGTATAGAACATCACTGTTTGAGCAAAAAATGGCTACTGCAGGAATTTCTGTTCTAGGGCGCGGGGGTACCGGATGGTCGTGCAGCTGCGAACTACTAACTACCTACTTAAATTTTATTAATTATTTTATTATTTATTGAAAGAAGTTATACTTGGCATTATTAGCATTAATGTAAAAACATACTTATAGAGACTAGAATTGACAAGGACTATCGTATAGTCGAAAATTCTTTCATTAAATACATTATTTGCAGCAAAAGGCTTAAATTATCATTTTATTGTTTTAGAGACTAGAATAGATGAAACATTTCAAAGTTACATAAAACTTTGTAATAAAATTAGCAAAACAAAAAATCCGGCTTACGTCTGTAAATATTTTTAATAGCTTTTTTTCTCGGTAATCAAAATTTTTCGGTAATGTAAGATTTTAACGATTTTCCAACAAATTTATATTAACAAGTGCTGACTGCACTTATTAAAAAAATTATAATAATAAATAACTCAATTGGGGTTATATATGGGTAATGTTCTGGGCCCCATGTCGTAGTTCATCATTCAATTGTAACGTGTCAGGCATTAGGTAGTGTTGGGTCAGTCTGGTCAGAGGGCGCCTTTGTGGCCAGGGCCGACCCTGTCTATAGATATTCATTGTTTTTTGTTTAAAATTTCACGATGTCATTAATTTGATTTCTGTACGAGTCTAAGGACTTTTCATTCCTCCCATGTATATCACAATTTTTTTAAACAAGTCTTAACTTCTATTTTTACCCATCCATATTCATTTGTTGTTATCATTGGTTAAAGCTGTTTTTTGGCGCGCCCCCAAAACATCGACTTCTAGATAATCAACAACAAAATAATCAACTTCTAATTCATCTATTGGCGAAAACATCTACTGTCTAAAACATCGAGTCCAAAACATCAACAACAAATACATCGATTGTCAATAAAATCTACTTTTAAAACTTCTAAAACATCGAGTTTTAAAACATCTACAAATTAAAATTAAATTAATTGAGGTTAATTAAACTTTCATCTGATATTAAAATTTATTGAATTAATTAAATTGATGAAAATATAACGAAAATGTTTCGCGGCACACTGGTTGGGAAGCTATGATATAAACATTTACATTTTGTCTGAGTTTATCCGACAAAGTATTTTGACCACCGAGGAGTACATGTCACATGGGGACTGGTCGTACTCAACACACACACACCACGCCCGCACGATTCGTGTAAAAGTCTTTTTTTAGAAAGAAAAGTACACACGAACGGTACTTTAAGATACAACAGAGGAGTATTAAAATTTGTTGAATTAATTAAATTGATGAAAATATAACGAAAAGAGATGGTTTCAAAATTAAACAAATTAAAAAAAAACTATTAAAATTAAAAAAAATGATGAGAGCATTTAATTAAAAAAGGTTTTTTAAACTCGATGTTTTAGGCGATTGATGTTCTTGCCTTTTATTACTAGATGTTATTGACAGTTGATGTTTTTGACAGTAGATGTTTTCGACAATAGATGTTTTAAGGCCAAAAGTAGATCTTTTCACACTCGATGTTTTAAAAATCGATGTACTAGAAGTCGATTTTATGAGGTGACCCGCTGTTTTTTATATCTTAAACGTGTTGAGTTATTATCGTTAAAGTCAGAAAAACACTTTATTAAATGCCAATAAATTATGATACAAATGAAGAAATTGAATCCTACATATTCCATGTCGACATTGTTCAGTGATTTTCGTTTGGAACATTAACCCTTGTAGGAGGCCTCCAGTTTTCCTGGAAAGAAGATGCTACAGAAATAATGTTTCGTACAATAATGAGAATTGCCATAACCAATTTGTCGTTAGATTATCAAGATCACTTCGTACGACTTTGGAAGGTGATGGATTCCAGTATGGAGATGTGTTCGAGTCAGTCGGAGTCGGTTGCATTTATCAAAAGAGATAAATATTTTTAATAAATTAATATTCCATCGCATACCATTTAAGGCCAATCAATCTCAGTTCTAGAATCGCAATTCTTCAGTGAATCCTTTTATTGTCTCCGTAAGAGTTTGATCAGTTAGGAAAAATGTTAAATAAAACTGGAACAAAAATGAATGCAGAAATGTTTTGGAGCGTCAATTCATTTCGATGATATTTCCATGTCAGAAGTAGATGATCACTACTCATTATTTACATTTTCAATAAGTGAATTTCCATTATAAATGTATATAAATGTATGTCTGTGTATATTAATTTATTAGTTTGTGGACGGTAGGCCAACACTGCTGGCCACGAATATTGTTCCAGACGTTCTACAATGTATAACGGCCAGCTGTGCCGGCCAAACTTGAAAAAATTCATACCACGATATCGGGCATTAGTATATTAAAAGATTTTATGCTAAAAAATAATATATTAAAATACTACTTATTAAAATTAATTCCGTCCGCAAACGGTTAATAAATTATTGAGGCGTGAATTTTGATTTTCTGAATAATTTGTATACATTCTTTATTTTCAATACATTGAATGATTAAATATTTGTAATCCAATTACTTCTCAAACATTTTTATGACTATCTTAACCGTGTTTAATATAATTAATATATCGGAACATAATTCGACCGGAGTTTTAGACTTATTAATAAACATATTGCGTACTTTCCATGAAGTTGACACTATCCTATAGTTTAAATCCCCTAACTGCTTTCTTATCTTCACTTTATAATCCTTAAAACCTGAGTACGGCAATAATAACATAAATTTACGCTCATCATCCTTGCTCACACTATTTAATTTATTTAACTCATCAAACTCACACACCTCAACAAAATCACACCCAGATTTTAACTCATCAGACTCACACATCTCAACAAGATCACACCCAGATTTTCTCAAACATGGATCCTTAGGATTTTTAATAAATTTGTCAACAGTCTCTTTCACCATAATTAATAAAAAGGATTTTGAATAACCATTCTTCATTAACAATTCAACCAATTTGTCAACACTTTTTACTGAATTTACAAAAGTAGAAGACAAAGACCATGAACGATAAATCAACCCCTTCACCATATTTCTTTTATACTTGAATTCACAAAAACTTTCGGAAAAAGTATAGAGACCAGCATCAGTTGGTTGGTTTTCTATAAATCTCTGTCCCATAGTGTTTCTCTTTGCGTTGTATTAACAGATCCAAGAAAGCAAGCGATAATTTATTCTCCGTTTCACATGTGAATACAATGTTTTTATGTAAATTATTATATAAATTATTAAATATCATTTATTAAATTCTTGATAATAAAATATACAAATAATTCAAATAAGTACTTAAATTTTTATTAAGAAAATTGTCTATGAACATGACTGCCTTGCGCATTAATAATAGCTAAAACTGTATAAGATTCTGAAGCACATAAAAATCCAGCAGATTCCATTATCGAATGATATAATTCGATCGCGAATTCAAGATCTCAGTAAAGATATTTTACTGCAAATAATGGAAGACATGAAGGCCAGTCCACTAAAAGTAAGCATACAACTGGACGAGTCAATTGATGTTGATAATTGCAGCCAGCTCTTGGTATTTGTGCGATATGTAAAAGATAAAAAAATGATAAAAGAATTTCTATTTTGTGAGCCAATGGAGTTGACTTCAAGAGGAATTGATGTTTTCAATCACATCAAAGATTTTCTTTTCAATATCAATTACCATTGAATGTGATTGGCTCAATTTTCACTGATGGGGCCCCAGCCATAGTCCCACATCCTAAACCCCCAGGCCAGGATTTTCGGCGGGCCTCCAAACTATTTACCGCTTGATACTCTACAGGAATTAGGATAAAATAGGGCGGATTAAATGATGGCAAGAAAGTAACATTAAAAATTTATTAAAAATAAACTACAGTTTTTAGCTTTACATTTTATAAAAACATAGACTATGGTAAAAACTTACAATAATATCAAAAATTATCTCAAAGTAGACTATATTTTCTAGCTTTTGTCAATTCAAATTTTTTAATGACATCATTAAAATCAACTTTCTTTGCAAAATTATTTTCAATACTTAAAATTGCTAGATGATTGAGTCGATCTTGACTAGTTGTGCCTATTTGCCATGTTTTTAATGAATTTACCAGCCTGCTGAATGATCTTTCAGCTGAAGAAACCGTAACTGGTACAGTACAAAACAGTTTAATGGCGAGGCAGATGTTAGCAAATATACCTTCCAGTTTTTTGTCATAATTTCATTAAGAAGTTTAATTGGACTTCTTTCAGTTCCGAAAACTGTTTTGTGAATACTTTTAAGGTGAAGGATTTCGTGCAGTAAGTCTTCTGTTTTCTCCAAATTGAAGTTGCACCCCACACTGCTTCAGCAACTATTTTTGCCTCTTGAAAAAAACTTTCACTCGTGTCACGGAAGTGCTGCATATCTTGCACCAAGTCTCTTATAAGTGCGGTCTCAACATCCAATGATATTCTTTTACTTTGTATGACAATGTTCTTGTTGTCAATACTTGCTAATATTTTGTGCCAAAACACTGTCATTAGCAGACCTTTATAAGATCCGAAATATTTTTTCAGACCTTTTGTTGTGTTCAGTGCTGCAGAATTTAAACCTGTACCCATTTCTCCAAGAAGGATATTTAACACAGCGAATACGCCTGGATAATGTTTGACAATTGGGCGCAACGCTTGAATTCTTCACTCCACCTTGTTTCTGAAAGACTTTGAAGAGATAATGGTACATGTTTTTTTCAGTACTTCCCACTGTGCATGACTGTGAGCCAACAAAGAATAGAAGCTTTCTATATTTCCCAAAAACGTTAAAACGTCTGGATTGATTTTTGCAGCGTTGACTCCTACACGGTTCAATGAATGTGCCCCGCAGGGAGAGAACAACGCACAGTTGTTCATTTCTAAGATGTGGTACTCAACACCTTGTATTTCACCACGCATATTTGCGCCATTATCATAGCTTTGCGAATTGCAATCTTCAAGAGGAATATTGTTTTTTTCCAGGCTTACAAGTATTTCTTTAGTTATTTTTACTCCAGTTTTTCCAGTAAAGTTCATGAACTCGATGAAACGTTCATTCGCCTCAAATTGGCTTGAGTCCTGGTTTAGGGATATGTATCTTAGAATTAGGACGTTCTGTTCATTGTGAGAAATATCCAGTGTTGCATCTACTATTATTCTGTAGAGAATTGAGTCTCTTCTTTGGTCTAGAATTGTTTGGAGAACTTTGTCTGCACAGAGGACAATAAACTCGTTTTGAGAATTCCGCGACAAATAATATGTATGACCTTTCATACTTTTACCTTCCACTTGATTTTGTTGAACTTTGCGAGATGTTGTTGTGTCACTTCATCATACTTTCCAATCAATTCTAAAATTTCTAAGAAATTCCCATTATGAACATCTCCAATATGTGTGTTATCTCACTGAAAAGTTAAACCTCTTGATGATAAAAATAATGTTACATCTACAATCCGTTTCAGAAGTGCTTTCCAATAAGTTGACTCACATTGAGTTTGCCGTTGTAACTCTTTATCTATTCCATGTCCTTTTAATGTCTGCAATAAGAATTTCCATGATAAATAATGTTTTCTATTTGGAGCACTATTTTCGTGAGTAGGCAAAATATCATACAACTTTTTCCAAGGTTTATTTCTAGGCGAAAATCCTTCTTGGGCTAAACTGCTTAAAATTTTGCTAATTTGGTCACAAAAAATACGACATGGTAGACAGAAGAGAGCTTCTTTTGATGTACTCCATGTTAACCAATCTCGTGGAAAATGTTCTCTTGTTCTTTTATCTTTCGTTTTCATATAGAGTAAAGAAAGTTGAAATTCTCTACCATTAAGATCTCTTGGCAATACCTTATAAATCTTTTGGAATTCTCGAAAGCTGATAGTTTGTACTATCTCTTGTCGCAGGTTATGCGAGATTACTAGGGGCCAAGTTCCAGGGTCATCATGTTTTACTTCAGAGTTATTAATACAGTCTGCAACTGAAACATTGACTGCACCATGTTCTATCACAGGCGATCCTTCCTTAGAATTTTTACTAGCGATTTTTTCTTCAGTTGCAACTGGTTCACAAGTAACAGTTGCGTCTCCTTTGAATGGTTTTTGAACTTGTGAATCCATTCCATAATGATTTTCTACTTGGACTTCAATGTCATATCTATCATCATCACCACCTTCACTTTGATCTGTATCGGGACCTATGTTCTTTTCTTTGAAACATTTTGTTATGAACCGAAGACCTTGTGATGCTTTTGATTCTTTCTCAGTTTCTAGTTTCCGCTTCTGAGCGCCAGATTTGTGTTTATAAATTAAATCAGACAAAAGCCTTTAATTTATTTTAATTTCAAGTTTTCAACCATAGTTGGTACTTGGTCATTGCAATTGTCTAAAAAATACACAAATTTCACAATAGTAGTTAATCAAAATTATCAACCAACCAGCAGGGCAATCACTGCAAGAATGAAGATTTTTGCTTAGAAGTTTGCTTTTTAATACAGCGTGTTTTCGGCGAAAAAAATAGGACGGTATAATTTTCTTTGTCAGCATCATCCGAAAAGTGGTCAAATTATAAAATCAAATCAAAAAACTAAAATATTTTTATATACATAAGTTATGGGGTAGAGAATTATTATATGTTTGCAATATTCTGTGTGTGCCTTTACAGGAAATTGTCAACAAGGAGCGATAATTTACAATTTTATACATACATTCTATATGTAAAGCACATACTTTGCTTAACATGGGTGTATATAGTCAGAGTTTATCCGACAAGATATTCTGTCCCCCTATAGGTATTGCTAACAAGGGTACTAGCCACATTCAACATGTCGTAAGGGTTTTCGAGCTTAATTAAGGTTAGTAAATAAAACTTATCACACATACTATTTTTAATAATATTTAAACGATAAAAATCAAGACAAGAGAGGGCAAGGCAAAGTTTATGCATTTAGTATTGCCAGGACTAATGAGCAGTGACCAAATATCTGTGCCTGAAAGACACGGTCGATATTTGTTCGTGTCCACAAGGGTAGTCTATACCTCCCTCAAGTGGGGTCAGAAGAACCTGGGGATTATAGTTTTCCATACGGAACATTACGCCTAGCATGTCTGAGTAGTCAACTACCATAACATTCGAAACGTATAAAAATACATTACAAAATACATGCGTCATTGGCACTATATTTAAAACATTAAGGTTTTAGTGTTAATTCTAAGACAAATTTAATTAATTTCTTGATAATTTGCTATATTTTATTGACTTGTTTTTAATGAGGTTAATGATTAGAGTTTTTTACAATAGTCAAGTGATAGGATAAATTTTGATGATGATGATGATGATGACTTTGTAATGATATTGAATTTGACTAAATAAATTTTTCATATATTTTCTAAGAATATTTACACATTGATGAACTTTAAAATATTGAAAATCTAAAGTTGAAACCAGCTAATTTTATCTTGATGATGATATATTTGAAATCTACTTGAAAATTATTGTAAAATATACTGAAATTCGTGATTTAGTTTGAAAGATATATCATTTTATAATGGCTATATTTAGCTGAATCGATTATCAATTAATATATTTCATCTCTAGTAACGTATTTGATGGTGAATGTGGTGAAATATTTGTAGAAAATATTGATTTTAGTGAATTTTGATCTTTTAGTGAGCTCTTTGAATTTAGCTACTAAAATATTTCAATGGAAGATTGTTTGTAACAATTAAATAAAATTTATATTTTGAAGACTTTTCTATGGATATTAAGATATATTAAAGGGCTCAATTGAGTGAAATTAAGGGATATATTCGGTTGGATTAAGTGAAGGTTAAAATGGTAATATATATGATTTAAGATGTTTAAAGGGGTAGAAATATTTGGTGAGGAATCGGTTAATGTTTTGAAATCTCTATTTATATATTCTTATTGGTAAATATCAAATTTTCAAGGGAAATAGTCAGCAATGAATTAATAATAGTTCCTGTGAAAATTGATCTTTATTGAAGGAAATTTATGATTTTAATTAGATTTCTAGAAATTAAATCGGTTGAATATCAGTTAATCTATTGAAGGAATATTGTTATCGGATAGATAAATCTTTCAATGATATTTTGCTAAATTATCTTTGCTAAATATTATTATTTTAAATGATTAGATTAAATTGATCGCACAAAATATCCA
Organism: Schmidtea polychroa; assembly: GCA_959609185.1. Lineage (NCBI taxonomy): Eukaryota > Metazoa > Platyhelminthes > Tricladida > Dugesiidae > Schmidtea > Schmidtea polychroa. The sequence goes on from CAUHTR010007950.1 coordinate 123,913, forward strand.
TGTTTTGGTTACTCGAACATCTTAACATATGTATTGCTCGCAAAGATATACTACGCCCAATGATCATCTCATTAAATTAGAAAAGAATTGTAACCCTATATGAACACGTATTTCTAACTAATAAGCATCTTAATTGGTTAAATGATAACCATATTATGACTGACTCCTTTAAATATTTTTGCGTCAAAGAAATTTAATCCAAATGATAAAGAATTTAAAACTATCAATGACCATGTTTTTCTCATATTATTAATAACTATTGTAACGAACATTAGATGAATGAATTACCTTTTGCTTTAAATTTCTAAAAGGTTAACCAATAAAATAGTCAGCTCGAAATAAGAATTCGGTAAGTTACATTTAAAATATTCACGAATTTCTAATCATCTAAGAATTTCTAACTGATATATGCGGCATGTTGAATGTGATCAGTACCCTGGTGACCATTACCCATAGGGGGACATAATATCTTGTCGGATAAACTCAGACTATATGGTCTTTATTGATATATCAAAATACTGTTATTTTTAAATTAACTAAAAAATACTGAAAAATACTATATTATTTTACTGAATGATACCTTAAATGTTTTTAATTTACCTATTTCTAAAAAAAATCGACAGCTCAGACCAACAACATGTATGGATGAAAGACCACCCATTGTTAATTTATTTCCAGTGTCACGTCCCTCAAAAAGATCGTGAGTGTTTTAACAAAACTGAGCTAAAAGAAACTTTCCTAGATAAGAAGATAATAACTCACCTGAATGTTTTGAACAAATATTAGTGAAATTGAGAACAGGCTGATAACTGAACAAACGATTAGATGGTGATTAACTTTTGGCCACAACCCTAAATATATAACATGAAAATTAAGTTTTTATTTATTGAATTCATTGTTTTCTGCCTGGAAATACTAACAGAATATTTTTTAATTCAAAGAATCTTCATTATAAATTTTTGAATTTAAAAAATTAAATGAAGTATTATTAAATTTAGAATACATAAAATTATAAAATTATAATATTATATAAAATTATACTATGTAATAATATTAATGTTTAAATATGTTTAAATAACTAAATTTAAGTTATTCAAATATAATTCTGATATAACTTTATTTCTTTCGTTTTAGTATCCATATTAGTTCGAGTAAGTAAATAAAGAATTTACTACAATATTTTAATTAGTTTTCCTTAGTAATGAAGAAAATGAATTATGAAGAAGATAAACCAGACAAAATGGTGAAACACTAAAGGAAGTTATGTGTTATAGAGATTTAGAGATTTCTTAAATGAATTAGTTGATTGTGGGTGTCCTTCAACATGAATGTTTACTTATCAACATGATGTTTTAGCAATTAGATATTGTAAATACTCTTCGTACCTGAAGAATATGAAAGATTATTATTAATATAATGTCGAATGTAATACTTGAATTAAAATACTTGAATTCTTCGTGTCACGAGAAGAATGTTCACAATTGTCAAGCCTGTTCAACACTGATTAATGAATATCATACTATATACATGTAAGTTCTCAATACAAATCAATACAATATCAAAGTCAAATGAATTATTACCATAACATAATGACGGTACTATAATGTAGAAAATTTTCAAACATTGAATAATATGAAATCATCTTGGTAATTAAATATATTGGGCGCAACTACCAAATGTTGATGATATGATGGATGGTTTGGTATTTATAATATTATTTTTAGATTATTCAGAATGAAATATACCCACGAGTTCATCAAAATGGGAAAAAGATCTTCGCAAGAACCATGAAGATGCTGGAAAAGCCGAAGAAACCCTAATAAATATTTTAAAGTTGACATTATGTGTTAAGTAGTATTGGTTATTATTGTTTCGTAAATAAATGTTTTAATTTGTTTTTATAAATTTATTGTTTTATTTTAATACTTTTTGATTAAAACATATTCATTATTAATTCATTTTGTTTTAATATTCGTATTAATTTTTTAAATAGTGTTATTTATATATATGGAAATTTACAATCATATATATACAATTATATATTATATACAATTATATTTACAAATATATTTACAATTATTATAAATCATAATGATGCTTTTCTTCTGTCCATTGATTCTACTCTGATATTACTGCCATAATCATCTTCGACAAAATGCAAAGATAATATTTCTAATGTCTTTGTTAATCATACCCATTTATTGCAAAGTCTTTGTTAATAATGCACTTGTATTGCAAATTTATTAGTCATACAATTATATTATTTTTTTCATGCCCTGACATAATATTATTATTTTTAATTTTATTATTATGATTATTTTATTTAACAATACCATATAGCAAATTTTTAGACAATTTAGTGAAAGGTTATTTTAAATATATAGCGATTTCTTAAGTAAAATATTTCCAGATAAATTTACCAATTTAGTTAGAAATCCCTGGTTTTTGGCTGTACCATTTAATTAAAATATTCTAGGATTCATAACAAATTTTTGATGTAGTTGATACTAATACCAATTATTTCAATTATTTAACTAGAAACATAACTGAATTCTTAGGTAATATAGTATTTTTTAGTTAAGTTATAAATATTATCTGACATTTTGATGTATCAATACAATATACAACAAATTAATCAATAAAAACCATACCATATTGTAAGTTTTTATATATAGTCTGAATTTATCCAACAAAATATTCTGTCCCCCTATGTGTATTTGTCGTAAGGGTACTGGTCACATGTCGCAAGGGTATATTAATTAAGGCATATGTATATTAGTTAAAAATTCTTAGGTAATTTAGTGAGAAATGCATAATCATTAATAACAACATATATTTATTGATAATTTTGGTAGAAAGTCTTTATCATTTAGAGTAAATTTCGGTCTTTGTTCGAGTCAAAAAGGAGTCATAATAGAAACATGATCATTTGGTTATCATTTAACCAATTAAGGTGCTTATTATTTAGAAATATATGGGGTTGCAATTCTTTTCTAATTTAATGAGATGATCATTGGGTGTAATATATCTTTGTGAGAAATATATGGTTAACATTTTTAAATAGGGATTTTTGAGTAACTTTTACCAAAACAGGGATATTTTGTGTGAATAATTTAAGAATATTGGTTAACTTTCTCTTTTTTAGTCATATAAAATAATATTTAGCAAAGGTAATTTAGCAAAATATCATTGAAAGATTTATCCATCCGATAACAATATTCCTTCAATAGATTTTACCCTTAATATTCAACCGATTTAATTTCTAGAAATCTAATTAAAATCATAAAATTCCTTCAATAAAGATCAATTTTCTTTAGCTGTTGTCGATTTCCAACTTTTAAGTCAATATTTCTCAAGTTTTGTCACTGATATCCCCACAATGAATAAAATAACTTCTTAAATAAAATAATTTAAAGCAATAACCTTTGATATCAATCCCAATTAATTCTAAAGATTTCAAATATTTCATTGTCAAAACCAAGTAAATAGATCATTAACCCTAAACGACTTAATAAAACAGTGAATAATTAATAAAAAACTGGTTCTAAAACATAAATCTAAACTACTGTGCAATAACATTCATCACAACCTAATAAACCTCTAAAACGATATAATTTCACAGGAACTATTATTAATTCATAGCTAAATACTGACTATGTCCCTTTGATATTTTACCAATAAGAACTTTGTCGATTTAAATAGAGATTTCAAACATTTCCGCCTTAACCGATCCCTCACTAAATATTTCTACTCCTTTAACCCTTTCATTCGGGAATTAATTCTGTGGGTAAATTAATTATCTAGACCATCAAACCTAGTAAGGGGACTCAAATTATGCAAAAAAATAAAAAAATAATTTAAATTATTAAAATGTACTAGAAAAAATTTCAATTTTCTTAAAAAGTACTTCTCACATTATATTTTCGAAAAGGTACAACAGATATTCAGCACACAAAACTGTGTACAATATATAAAAGGGTTAAATACCCCCTTTAAAAATCATATATTACCATCTTAAATGAACCTTCACTAAATCCGACCGACTTTAATATATCAATTCTCTTAAAATTCATAGAAAATTCTTCAAAATATGAATTTTATTTAATTGTTACAAACATCCTTCCATTGAAATAATTTAGTATCTAAATTCATGTAGTAAAAGCCCACTAAAAGATCAAAATTCACTAAAATCAATATTTTCTACAAATATTTCACCACATTTACCATCAAATACCTAACTAGAGATGAAATATTGATCATAATTCTTCATCGATTCAGCCAATTATATAGCAATTATAACGTGATATATCTTTCAAAATCACGAATTTCAGTATATTTTACAATAATTTTCAAGTAGATTTCAAATATATCATCATGATAAAATTAGCTGGTTTCAACTTTAGATTTTCAATATTTAAAAGTTCATCAATATTTTTAGAAAATATATGAAAAAATTATTTTGTCAAATTCAATATCATTACAAAGTCATCATAAAAATTAAATAATAATCACTTGATTATTGCAAAAACTCTAATTATTAACCTAACTGTCATTAAAAATAATTTTTATTTAAAATTAAATTTAAAAACAAGTCAATAAAATATAGCAAATTATCAAGAAATTAATTAAATTTGTCTTAGAATTAACACTAAAACCTTAAATTTTTAAATATTCTTTCAATTACTCACAAAAGGGTTAGTAATAATGTTAGTAAAATCCCGCTAACTCTAAAAATTTACCAATGAATTTAATGCTAATTAATAACCAAAAATTTGCCTAAGTAAAATCATTAAAACACACCAGTACCCTTACGAGAAGTACCAATTGTGAACAGTACCATAGAGCGAGAAAATATCTTGTCGGATAAACTCAGAATATATATAATAAAACGAATTAATAATAACTCCATCAAATTGAATCATTCAAATTAACACAAATTTTGATAAAAAATCTTATTCTAAAATGTTAAGAAGCGTAAAGTCGAAAGATAATTTTAATAACACCGAAATAAATTAACAATATTATTCTCAGGTGGTAAGAATCTTCATTAAAGTTAGGAAATTATTTATTATTCTGTGATAAATTAATAATAAAATTCAAAAGGGTTAAAATAAGTGTTAGAAATATTCATTATTGGATTATGGAAGGTCAATGAAAATATACTGAGAAGTGGCATGGATATATATATTAATATTATTTAAAATTATTTCATAAAATTAACTTTAATGAAGATTCTTACCACCTGAGAATAATATTGAGAATAATATAATTCATCTAGCCGCATTTATACAATAACCAATTAATTTGTATAAAAATGTCAGCAAAATATAACCTCAACACTCATTCCATTAAAACAATTGTTTGATGCTATTCAAAAACGTACAGAAATGATTAAAATGAAAACCTTGATTTTGAATCAATAGCGAGTTGAGCTGCAATTGTTAAAATACAAATTAATTAATTAATTAATTAAAATTGTTAGACATTAGTTATATTTCTTTGGTCGAGAAAATCATCAAGGTTCACAATTAACATTTATTCATTTATCAATTACAAATAATTGGGAAACATTTTTACCAATGAATTCTCCCAAATATCTCTTATGTTTAATCAACCGCCTTATGCATTTACATTTCCAAAGGTGCCCTCTATTCGTTACCTTGCTATGCTCATCATGCTTTGGAGACCGCCTTTGCGTCGACCGTCGACATATTAGCGACCATGAAAACCTTATAAATACAAAGGGTAAAGGTTCATGCGTACCAATAAACCGACAACATTTGTCTAATTTCGGTAAAGTCCCTAAGTTCTGTTGAAAGATCTTACATTTGTGTTTTAAACTCCATTTCAAGACAGAAAACATGAATTTATGACCAGCGATTCTGTGACAAACCTGATTTATGTCTGACCTGTCTCATTATATCAGAAAATAACAATTAAATTATTGCATTTTCTCATGCAAAACTTGTATAAAAATGGCATTCATCCAGTAATGGAGATAGAAAATGAATCTCATCATTGTTTTTGGCGTGTTGATTGTAAGTTGTCAATGTTGGGCAACCCCAAATCAGGATCTGTCTGAGAAAGTTGAAGATGTAGAAGACGTTGACGATGTAGAAGACGCTTGAAGATGTAGAAGACGTTGAAGATGTAGAAGATGTTGAAGTTGTAGAAGACGTTGAAGATGTTGTAGTTGGAGATGAAGAAGTTGGAGATGTAGAAGTTGGAGATGCGGTACAAATTTTCAAGAATATTTTTATCGGCAAGCCTGATGATAAAATCTCGGAAAATCGTAAATTTTACATTGACTTTGTGTGAGTCGTTTGACATTATTTTCTGTATTAGAAACCTCGGTGCAAAATAGCTGTCCGCCTAATGTCCGGCAATGCCCGAAGAGTCACAGACCTAAATGCAATTTCTGTTATTATTACACAAGGAAAGAATCGGGTTACTGCAGAGAAACTGGAAACGTCAAATGCTTCCAGAAGCGATAATTTGTAAAAATTAAAAAAATTAAAAAATTAAATAATTATCCAACTGTTATTTATTTATTTCTATTTATTTATATTTGAATGACAATATAATACCCAACAAATTTTAAATGTTATTTTCACAAACAAATACACAAATTCTGAGCAAATGTGACTACTCGGTCATTGACATTCAACGGCAACACAACATGGATTTTCGAAGCCAACTGAGTTTTGGATGACATACGTTTCTCCTTCTGAATTTCAATACTTATTTAAATATTGTAAAACGCTATTGACAAAGTTTTGGGAGCACTTACGTGTTTGAAGCTGGGTTCTCTGCAATGACAAACATTAAGCCATAAACCAAAACTATCTAACTATTTGTTGGGTTATTGAGTTGGTGACAATATTTGTAAATTCAAACCTTTAATCTGGCTCCAAAGCGTGTTTATTAATTCGCAATTCAACACTCTCGAGCACAATAAGCTTTATTAATATCCACACGTAATAGTACAAATTTCAATTACAACCAATTAACTATAACCAATTTATCACACAGAGCTTATTTCGACACAACGTGAAGAATTGCCCTTTCTGTAACCACAGCAATAATCACTAGCCGTCAACTACTCAATCACAGAATATGCTGATCGATTGTTCTATTTGCTTTGACCACACAATTTATTTACTCCACCTTTACTTTATATTCAATTTTATACAAGATTCTTGTCACTTCTCTTTTCACTCTGTTTTGATTCCCCTTTTTACTCTGTCGTCTCTAATTTTACTCTACTTTTTGCCTCTAATTTTGTTTGGTTTTGCTCTCAACTTCGTTCTGTTTCCGTTCTACTTTTCGCTCCAAATTTGTCTAAATTTGCTCTCAATTTGTTCTCTTTTCATGTTCACCAGTTTTCCTTTATATAGTTCGCTTCTCTTGTGGCACTCCAGATAATTGAGTGTTTTACCACTTTCCATCTCCTGCTTTCCCCGACTGTCCCATTTTTATCTCTGACAGCTGTCAAATTGTTTTTCCCTTTTTCCTTTCTTGTTCGACCGCCTTCTCCCATCAATTCTATTATCACCGGCAAGCTGTCGAGATAAGGATATTGTTGTTTTCCTTTTTCCCTGATTTCAAAATTCCTTTTCCTTTTTGTACTAATTAATTAGTATTGACCTTGATTTTTATTTTCCTGTTTGATAACTTTTATTTCCTTTCTCTTTCTCATTTTTGATTTCTTTTCACTTTCGTTTTCTTTTCTGAGTCTCTATAAATTGTCCCGTTTGTCATGGCGATCTTCCCCAGGTAATTTTATTTATTTCTTTATGAATTATTATTTAGGTATTCTCAATATATCTCCCCCCTTTAAAAAAAATTTCGTCCTCGAAATAAATTAAGATTTTGAAATCTATTTATTTTGTTAGCTACCTTTTTTGTTTTAAAATCCTACAATAAAATAATTATCCCTTCCAATAGTTGTTTGATTTTATTGCGCATTACATTAATCCCCCTGTTACTTTAATACATATCAATATCCTCTGTGTTTTGATAATAGCATAATGAATAATAATAATACTCCTAACAATAATCCTACTGTGACTTGTGATGGCAATAATTCTGACATTAATAATTCTGACATTGTGATGGCAATAATTCTGACAATACTAATAATAATAATAATAATAATAATAATAATAATAATAATAATAATAATAATAATAATAATTATAATAATAATAATAATAATAATAATAATAATAATAATAATAATAATAATAATAATAATAATAATTATAATAATAATAATAATAATAATAATAATAATAATAATAATAATAATAATAATATAATAATAATAATAATAATAATAATAATAATAATAATAATAATAATAATAATAATAATAATAATAATAATAATAATAATAATAATAATAATAATTATAATAATAATAATAATAATAAAAATAATAAAAATAATTATAATAATAATAATAATAATAATAATAATAATAATAATAGTAACAATAATAATAATAATAATAATAATAATAAAATAAAAACAATTACAATAATATGATGATAATAATAATTATAACAATAATAATAATTAATAGAAATAGTAATAATAATAATCATAATAATAATAATACTAATGATAATAATAATAATAATAAAATTAATAATAATAATTTTAATTTATTTATATATATTTTATTTTATTTTTATTTTATCTCCTTTAAATTCCGATATTTGTCACTTAGTGCCTCTTTATTTTTTTATATTATCACTTATGTGCTTTTGATTCAATCGATTAGACGGGGCAGAAAAACAAACAAAGAAATTATATTTCATATTGAGAAAGAGAAGAGAATTTGAAATTATCGAATGGACATACAGAAGAGTTTTTAACTAAATTTCACAGGCTTACACGCAGACACGGAGAAACATTTGCACACACACACATGCAAACAAATGATTATTGTGCACCATTCGTTTCGTGTTGGTGTGTTGCCATTAAATTCTTTCTTTCTTTCTCTGACTCTCCATCAATTTGTCTGTGTGTATGCATAAAAATAATTACTATTAATTTATTCTTACTGTTTTCTGATTGGCTACCACTCTGAACACATGCGGAATGATTGGATTTTAATATTCGTCAGGGACAGAAAATATGACAAATGATAAATTATAAAATACTTCTCCAGCTGCGCTTCAACTTGACAAGGAAAAGTATTTTTTAATTTCAATGATTACTATAACGAATGTTTTAATTATTCTTATATTAATTTGATATTTTTTTTCAGTTTAAATGATTACTATAACGAATGCTTTAATTATTCTCATGTTAATTTGTCGAATTCCCTTGACTGTTTTCTCACAAACCGATCAATGGAGCCACGCGGAAAAGGTTGATAAATTGTTAAGAAAAGCCATGTCATGTTACAATATTCAAGGATTAGGAATATGGGTGGTGAAAAGGGATAAAATTATTTATCGGAAATCTTTTGGTTATTCTGTTATTAAAAATAAAATGCCTTATTCGGTAAATGAAACAAATATATTAATAGCACCAATTTGTAAAGGTTTTACAGCGATACTCATTAGTTATTTTCAATTGGAAACAGGTTATTATTTTGAAATTCATCAGTATTTTTATATGGTTGATTTTAATAATAATAATAATAATAATAATAATAATAATAATAATAATAATAATAATAATAATAATAATTAATAATAATAATAATAATAATAATAATAATAATAATAATAATGATAATTAATAATAATAATAATAATATTCCGCGTCCATGAATATGATGTTTCTTCTGATCTCCTCATTGGATATTTTCCTTCTGATAAATGATTTTTTAACTTCAGCATATCTCTTGTTATTGGGAGCAACTCGCTTTCTTCTTCCCTTGACAAAATTCTTTGATATTCGAGATTTGCCTTTGTTTTTATTCGACATTCCAATGCCATCCACGCAATTCCGTTTGCCGCTCTTAATTTTTTGTGCCACACTTCTTTCATAATTTGCCACGAAGATTTTTCCGGTACTGTTTTAGATCCATCATTCTCCACAATTTCTATCGTTCCTCTAACTATGTGGATTTGCCATTGCTCTTCGTTTTTCCTTACTAATAGCTCTGCCAATTTTATGTTTGATTTTCTTTCTAACTCAAAAAGGCATAGCCTCATCTCTTCATTCCCTATTCTAGCCCAATTCGGTATTTTTAAATTTTCTTCTACTACTATGCTCTTCTCTGTTCGACTTCTTCTTTCTCTGTCATAGTTTTCATAAAGCTTCGTGCTTCTCTTAATTTCTTCCATTTGGTAATTTGAATTTTCTTTTGTAAAAAATTTTTTTTTCTCAAAATTTTTTTGTCGTCAAAGCATTTGAACAATTTTCACTTTTATCCCCAAATATTTTTCGTGACGGTGTGTGATTATTTACCCAATCAAATTACATGATCCATAAATTCATTAGAATTATTAAATATTATACAATTATTTGTTTAAATAAAGCAATGATCACTGAAGGAGTATGAAATAAATGTTAGGTCAATAACATGCAATAATAACATATTACTAAACAAATGTTTCTAACCACATCATTGTCTGTGGTTTTGAATATCGCGATTGATGAACATGATTGTTCTTTCCTTTTGTTTTCAACTTGATGATGATATAGATGAGTAGGATGCTGCTTGGTATTGTCACAATAACACATATGAAGAGTAATTCAACATAATTGTTACTAGATGAGTTTTCTTTACAGTCTAATGAAGAGCTTCCGTTTTTTGTCCATGAGAATTTTATGGGTTATAATGTTAGATTATGATCATTTGTTATTTCTCCAGAGAGTTGAGTATATGGAAGATGAATATGTCTATTTTCAATGAAAGTGACTTGCCATTGATCTGAGTTCGCTTTTTGCTTGCAATATTGAATTTTGATCACGAAATTTCTTGGTTTCGGTTTAGACACTGAGTTCAAGGTGCTCAACATTGCTATTTATTGGTATTCGTCTAACACCACCTGAATTTTATTATTTACAAAAATATTTACCCTTTGTTTGAGGCCTGGTTGGCGTGACACAATTACTTCATTGTTCTCAATTTTTATTTGAACTCGATTAGTTTCGTTAACCAAGTATACTGCTTCATATTGACTCTGAACTTCTACCCATTGATTATTCATATACGTCCCATTTTCATGAATGAGATTCTCGTAATAATGTATTGAAAGACTGTATGTGAGATTTTCTTGTAAATTTTTGTATTTAACAAAAGATTTTCTTTTATTTAATGTTACAATCGTAATGTTTTGAAAAACAATTCTGACTTTCTGTTGCTCTTCCGCTTTCCAATATACGTGAATTTCATTTATCATCAGTTCAATTTCAACTAAATTTCTCCATTCATTTGTCCAAATGTTAATTTGTATAAGGTTATAAATATTTTGAGTAGTATTTGTTTGATACGTATATTGTTTAATGGTCCAAGGATATTTGTAATTTGCTGTCAGTCGACGAGCTAGATATATGCTTTTCTCATAATTCAACGTAACAGATGGTTCGAAAGGGTTCAATAAATTACTAACTTCTATTTGTTCTGATATTTCACAATGATATGTCCACACAATACTAGTAAACGTTGAATATATATAAATTTTATCCAATAAGGTTACTTTTTCTACTGTATATTGTAGGTTCATTGTTATTCCACTCGCATTTGCTATGATATTTATTAAGACTGTAGTTATAAATAAAACTTTGTTCATATATCCCAATGGCGTAGGGTTTTTTTGAAATTTTTGTTGAATAATTGTTTCGTCATTAAGTTTCTTTTGTTTTGATCGTAATTGATACTCCATTTCAGATACTTTCTTACATCGATTGGCATGAACTATAATTGTTTCTGCTCTTTTGTTATTCATTGGACGTAACTTTAAATTAGTTGCTGGAACATCACACACTGTGTATAGACCTTTGAATGGTCTTTGTAATTTTGTTGATAGGCCTTTTACTGGTTCCGGCCTATTTAAATATACTGAATCACCGATTTTTATTCCGTGCCCATGCGCCTTTTTGTCATAGTTTTCTTTATATTGTTCCTGACGATACTTAATTTTTAACCCCTCACGAGTCCATGCAGATTGTAATCGTTCTTGCATATTACTTTATAATTTGGAACGTCCATGTATTGAGAAGTTGGGGGTTGAAATTTCAGGTCAATCTTTCTACTAGTCCCTTCTGTCTGCTGGTGATATGGTGATGTATTTATTTTATAAATACCAAATAATTCGGTAATAGATTTAAATAAATCACTTTGAAAATTTGTTCCTTGATCTGTTAACAATTTCTTTGGAGCACCATATCTGAATATATTCTTTTCCACAAATATTTGAGTAACTGTTTCTGCCTTTTGATTTTGCATTGCATATGCTTCTGGCCATTTTGTTAAATAATCACAAAATACAACAATATATTTATTTCCTAAAATAAACAGTACAAGCTTTGTGATACCCAGTGCAAATCCCAATAGTAGACTAGTTTCGAGCTTTTGGCTCTCATCATTACTATGCAGGAGACGCGAAGATTTCTCTTCGCACCAGGTAAGTATACAATATTGTTGATTCAACTCTGTAAACTTGTCAACTAATGGGATTTGCACTGGGTATCACAAAGCTTGTACTGTTTTTTTTATTCAAGAGAAACATCCGACATCTCGATGTTTCATTAACCATTGTAACCGATTATGATCTGTATAAACAATAAATTTCCGACCTACTAAATATTGTCGAAATGTTGTTTTCCCATATACCAAAGCTAAAGTTTCTTTTTCAATTGTTGAATAATTTTTCTCATGGGGTTTCAGTGATCGGCTAGCATATGCAATGACATGATCTTTTTCTCCTTCCACTTTTTGTCCCAATACTGCCCCTAATTTTACTTTTATTTTCTTTAGTGTATTCTTTCGAGTTAGACAAATTTTGCACGTATTACACCAATGCTTTACATCTTGGTCCATTGTATTCCAAAAATACTTTAGTTTTAATCGTGACATTGTTTTTCTTGCTGACAAATGTCCACCCAGTGCTCCATAATGATATTGTAACAATAACGTATTCCGATGTTTAGTTGGAACAACTATTACTAATTCATAACCTTTGATACACTTTAATATACCTTTGTGAATTACATATTTATGCTTTTCCTCAATTTATTGTTTTAATTCACTGTCCTTTTTCATTATTACTGTATGTTTGATTATTTGTTTTAGTTCATCATCCATTTCCTGATCTCGTTGCAGCTCTGACATATTGTTTGCTGCTTTAATTACTGCGAATACTGTATCTCTCAAACTTATTTCTTCCTGGTAAACACTAATTTCCTCATTTGAGATCCTTGACAATGCATCTGCGTTAGCGTTTGATTTTCCTGTTCGGTATTTTATTTCAAAATCATTCTTGTAAGGCTATAGACCACCTTATCAATTTGCTTGCTGCATCTCGATGTTTCATTAACCATTGTAACGGATTATGATCTGTATAAACAATAAATTTCTGACCTACTATATATTGTCGAAATGTTGCTATCCTATATAGTATATATAGTATATACCAAAGCTAAAGTTTCTTTTTCAATTGTTGAATAATTTTTCTCATGGGGTTTCAGTGATCGGCTAGCATATGCAATGACATGATCCTTTTCTCCTTCCATATTTTGTCCCAATACTGCCCCTAATGCAAAACCACTTGCATCTGTCATTAATATGAACATCTTTGTAAAATCTGGGCATCGCAATATTGGATTAATTATAAGTTTTTGTTTGAGAATTTCGAAAACATCTTGTTGAGCTTTATTCCACGTAAATTTAAGAGTTTTCTATAATAACATTGTTAATGGTTGAGCAATATGTGCAAATTTTCTATAACTTGCTAACCCGAGAAACTGTCTGACGCCATCAACATTTTTTGGAATAGGATAATCTTGGATATTCTTAACATTATCTGGATTTGGTTGTAAACCTCTCCGTGAGATAATATGTCCAACATATACTACCTCTGACATACCCCATTCACATTTTGATGGTTTGATTTTGAGACTTGGTTCTCTAAGCCGTTTAAATACTGTCTCCACATCTCTCATATGCTCCTCGAAATCACTTGAAAATATTATAATATCAACTATGTACAATAAGGCGTGTGGAATATCTCTCAGTACAAAATTCATTCCTCTTTGAAATGTTGCTAGTGCACCTGTCAAACCAAATGGTAAAACATTAAATTCATACAAACCTTTTCCATCTGAGAATGTTGTTTTTCCTTTATCTGATTCTTTAACTTTGAATTGATTATACCCTTTATTTAAATCAATAACAGTAAAATATTGAGGTTCTCCCATTTTGTCGAACATTTCCTGAGGAACTGGGATTGGATATGTATCCTTTCTTGTAAATTGGTTAAATTTTCGATAGTCGATAAAAAATCTTATTTCACCGTCCTTTTTCTTATAGTAAGGAGTTCCAAAAAACTCCTATTTACAAATAATATTTTAAACGTTATAAGTGTGATCAGTATTGTTGGTTATTTTTATATTAAAATTTATATTAAATTGTATCATATTATATTAAAGTACCTTAATTTATTTTAAATAAAAGTAGTTATATTTGTGAACAATATTCGTAATTAACAAACCCCAGATGTTTAAATTTTCAGAGAAAATGAGAGAATTTAAAATTACAATTAATAAACATATTTTGGAAGAAAACTTAAATTGAATTTCTTCTAACACATATAGAACATGATTTTGCATCATCCATCGCAATCAAACTACTCTTTAATTTCTTATTGTTCTAATCCTTCAGAATTTGAGTACATTCCCTAACACATCACACCAGCTTGAAACCGTAATTTTCTTGCCGTGACAGTACAACATTACAGTGCAAAATGACGTAATATAATTTATACACTTGTTCATACATATTTAAAAATAACACGAAAATAAGTTTCTATTATGACAATTAAATAACATACCAAATGGATTGCTTCTTAAAAACAGGAAAATATTTTGTGAAGAAAATGTAAATTTTATTTTGCAAACTGTATTTTATATTGCTCCTTACTGCTTCTAAGATCTTTTCATTTCCTGCTGTTGTGCCTAATAAAAATACCAAAATAATAATTATTTTTTAAAATATGTATAAAAATAAATCAAAAAATAAAAAGTGCTACATAAAAACATTAATATTCTCTTATAAATCCTTTAATTCAAATTATTATTTTGGAGGACTGAGACCTTGTCTGGTAGTGCTGCCTCTCGATATGTTGGCCATTTTTATCCTATAATTATATATAAACTTTCCTAATTGATGAATTTCTTAGCTGGAGAGGTTAGAAATTTCGGGGTTATAACCATTTATTAATAAATTAGAATTTGGATTTAGACCGGAATAACCTAAAAGCAAACTGACAGGAGCGTCATTACCAGATCGATGAAATTTAATGTTATATTCTTAAATAATTCTTTTTAAGATTATAAACCAACATTCCGTATTTCTTTCTTGCATAACAGACAAAAGCATTCTTTTTAGGGTAAGGTTAGCAACTCAATTATATCTTTTAAATCAATTTATAATTTATATTAAAAAATTATAATTATTTTGGTATTTTTATTAGGCAACATTTTTATTAGGCACCACACTTTTTATTTCCTGCTGCAATAGTCCGAAATTTGTCTAATTTTATTTTTAAATTGTTACAAATTAATAATTTGTCTTTAACATGATGAGGCGTTAAACGGTCCCTTTTATCCCACCACAATGAACCCATTAGTGAAAAAATTCGTTCGGCGAAGGAATTAATGGCAGCAATGCTGAATAAAAATCCCATTAACTTCCTCAGTACAGAATATTCTCCTTTCCTCAGTATTTGCGCCCACAATTATTCATTGGTTTTTTCGTTCTCGGTGATATATTTAGCTAATATATTATTTAACGAGCATAGCTAATAATACATTAAAATGTTATTGAAAAATAATATTGAAACTGCGATTATTCAGAACTTCCATAGCAATCTTTGCACTTTCTGGTTCATAATATCTCACGTAACAATATTTCATGGGACCCCTGCTTGTATTGATCATATCACAGTTCTTTACATCTCCAAATTCACTGAAAATATCTCTCAATGCCAATATGTAACAGTTTTCATCAAATAATTTCACTAATAGAGCGATATCGGGTTCTGGTTTCATGAGAATTTCACGGAACCAAGTGACGAAAATGTTGCAATTGCCTAACTCGGTGTTGTTCAAAGTCTTTATTACGTCGTTTACCATATTTCCATTTGACAGAGTAATGAAGCCGTAGCCATTGGACTGGCAATTGGCATCAAGCGATATGAAGCATTTTGTTACACTTGCAACCTTTTCAAAATGTTCGTTGAGGATCTTTGAAGTAATTTTTGTGTCAATATTTTTGACAAATAAATGGGGACGAGTTGCTTCAGGATTTCCAGTATAAACTGAGACTCGGCACGGTGTTCCTTTGATGTCCATGAAATGGCCTTCTGTTAATGCTTTATTGGCTAAATGAATTAATTAATTAAATATTTATCAATTAAAGAAATTAAAATCTTACCAGAATTGCAATCTGCATAGGTGACAATTGCGGCGTTGGGTTTATTTGTATGGAATAGATTCTCGATTTGTACCGAAACTATTTCACCGAATCTCCAGAATCTATTTTCAATTGTAAATCGGCTGACCCCTTGACGGATGTCGGCAATGTGGATTTTTGTTGTATTTTCTTGAGTATTCATTTTGATTATGATTGGACATTATTTATTTATAAACAAATTTTATTATAGAAATTACGGAACCGGGGAAATGCAAATGCAGAAATAGATCGGAATGGTCATTGAAAATTTATTTATCCGTAAATAAGTAATTTGTGGATTTGTCTTTGAGGATTTTTTGGCATATTTCGATTTGTTTACGGTTGAATGAATTCTTCGATAATAGAATATTTAAATTTGAATGACCTTCTATAATCTGTTCAACTGAAGGTTGTAGATAAAGATATAAAAAATGTCGCTGTTAGTGTAGATATAGCGCCTAGTATCTACGTGTTTCATATTTTAATTAAATATGTTATACTTGGTATTATTAGCAATAATATTTAACATTGCATATAATAAAAAGCTTGACTATCAATCAGTAAATATATCGATGTTTTCTTTTGATATTCACAAATTTTTGGCAGCCTTTTTCAAGTGATATTTAAGGTTGCAGCAATACATATGCACAAAAAGCTTTGATTGAGACTATTTTACATTTTGATTGCGACTCAAAGAATACGTGTCCCACATCAACGNAATATGGATTTATAAATCTAAATTGTTTTAAATGTTCAAATTTGTATTATTTGACAACATGAAATTTATCTTATCGAAACAAAAGAAACTTGCGAATTATAATTGAAATAGATTGGAGCTATATAACGCTACTTTTTGTGCAATATTTAAAAACACGCTGTAAACAATATCAATAGACGTTCACTAGCTAAAACAAATTTAATAACATTTACTTAGATATTCATTGATTTGTGTTTCACGAATTCATTATTATGATTTCTGTACTAGTCTAAGGACTTTTTATTCCCCCCTTGTGTATCCAATATTTTGTTAAGGATAACTCAATTATAAAATAAAATATCAAATTAAAGGCGTAAAATGATTGGAGGAAATGATATTGAATGAATGGGGTATTCTTCTGGTGGGTTTTAATAAGTATTCGAAACATTTGTGGGGTGTGAAAATTGGTATCGTAGAATTCATTGAAGTCAATTGTGATAATCAATAAAGTTTAGAATTGGAATTTGTCATTATCGTTATTAAATAACACGCTAGGAGTCAGATAAGTAATTGGCAGTTAACAATCACCGATTAACTACAATAAATCCAACATTTTAAAAACAAATCTTAACTACTATTATTACCTACCCATACCCATTTGTTGTTATCATTGGTAAGAGCTATCTTTGATATATTAAACGTGTTGAGTTATTATTGTTAAAGTTGGAACTGGCTATGAGTCCTCGTGCTCTTTGTCTCAATTATCAAAATAAGATCCAACACAAAACACTTTATTAAATGCCAATAAACTCCTTTCGTTTTGCACTCTTTAATATAAATAGAAAGCAAGTGACCCTAATGAGGAGGGATTTTTATTCAGATTTGGCAATGATTTTTCTCTTCTTACCAATTTTAATTAACACTTCTAAACCGCAGTAAGGTGTCGTATGATATGACAGGAATTCAGTGATAAAATAAAATTAAAAGTCACCAAAAAGTAATTATATATCTCTTGTATTATCACCCGTTTTAAAGGTTTGATCAAAAACTCAAAAATTCATTTTAAAATAAACTTTATTTTTTAACATCAAAGAAATGTTTTATGCGCGATAAGAGCATTCAATAATTAGGTAGAACTTTGGACCATGAAAGGGTTTTACTCGCTATTATATCTGTTTGAAAGCTCAAGCCCAACTCAACTCTGAGAAACAAAGGAAAGAGCCACTAACACCTCCTCAAATAATATTTTAGCCCTCCAAGCCTCAAAAAGATCAGCCGAGAGAAAATATTTTCCTTGATAATCTAATCGAGGCTATTGTAGGTTACTTAGATGTTGTTTGCAATACCTTCCTCAACCTAGCAATATCATAAGGGTATATAACATCGAAAGCAGTTGAGGTCATTTGAAAACTTCAAACAATCTTATACCGTTTAAAGATTGCAGTGAATCAAATAATTATTTCATTTATTGCTTCTGTAATAGTGAGGAAGTTTCTGTTGAGTGAGTTATTAACAATTTGTTAACAAATTTCAATTCAAACCAAATTTAAAAGAATGAAACCCCGTCAGATAAATAATATTCCACTCTATATATTGGTTTGTGACTTTTACCATTTAACTCTTTACAATGACTTTCCTTGTCAGTCATATCTTGTGAGTTATTCGGATCGCTACAAGGATATCTAGGAGGAGGACATTGTTTGGAGATGTGAAGCCGTTGGAAACTGCTGGAAATGGGAAAAGGCTCATATTCAGTAGATGAAGAATCGTAAGTGTGACTCTCGGAAATATCTAGAAAATGTGAATTATTCTCACTGTTCCTTGGGATCAATTCATAACTGCCAGAATAATCAGAGGTTATCGGAGTCAAATAATAAGAATCATCGCAATCCTCGGATGAACCGGAGGAATGAATATAATCTAGAGACAAAGACCTTTCAGAAATAACAAACGGAAAATCTTGAAAACTGTCATCGATATTAGATAAATATTTATTGTAATTTAATAAATAAAATAATGAATCAAAGCTAAAATTTCTTAACATTTTGATTTATCTATAATTTATATCTTTTAATATTTAAGTTATTCAAACAAATGAATTTAATTTGATATGATTGAAATTTTATTTGTTAAATAATTTCTTAAATATTACATAAAATTACACATTACACGCAATGAATATAAATTTTATTATAAAGTTTAAAAATAAAATGTATTGAAATAAGATTTAGACAAATAAAAAATTATGATTTTTTAAAAAGATTTATTTGCAATATGCACTAAACAACTTGAATAAACATCATTATGGTGGTAGGTTTATTAGTACTTTTAAAGTATTTTTATTATTTCTCCAATGCCTTACATTAGCTTCACTGAGTCCATATTCTCTAGATGCTCCTCTATTTCCGATACGTTCGGCTGCTTCAATTACCTTCAATTTGAAACCTGTCGTATAACTGCAGCGTTTAGAAGACATTATAGGGAAATAAAAATTTAAATTTAAGTAACTGAAATTTTAATTTTAAACAAAAAATAAATTTAATGTAATATAAATTTAATGTAATATAAATTTAATGTAATAATTATACATGCGTCTTATATTTGGGTTACTTATATTTTCTTGAATTCAGTCAATTTTTAATGATGCGTCTTATATTGGATGCGTCTTATATTCGGATAATTACGGTAATTACATAATTATATGAGCGAATTTCACAGATATTTGTTAATCCTAATAAAATTAATTAACCGCTCTCAAAATGCACGAATTTAATTGACTCTGTGTATTGAATTTTTTGTTAATTGATTTTGTCATCAAAAGTTACAGAAGTAATACGTTCCAATAGTTTTTGAAACCTTTAGATAATATTTTAAAATTAGAAATGTCTATTTCAAATTGCATGCCTTACTATACTCAATAATATTAATTTTTACACTAAATTGGCCATGCTTTTGAACTCATGTACAGAAATCAAGGGTAGCCTCTACAATAAATGTAGCATTTAGGCCAGTGGTGGCCAACCCAAATCAATCGAAGGGCCAAATTTTCGGAAAAATACTATCACGGGCCACAATAAATTCATTTAAATAAATATAACTCGTTTTCCCGATTCAAGTAAACTTAGAATCAATTTTTTAAATTAAAAACATGATTAATTCGAATATGAATTCTAAAAAAGACAATTATTGATTTGATGTTTAAAATTGTGTCCGGGCCACATCAAAACGCTTCGCGGGCCACGTGTTGGCCGTGGCTGATTTAGGCAATTACAAGTAAATATATATGAGTTCAGAACATAGTAGAAGGATGTGAGCCCGTCAGATACAAAAAAAGGGGGGGTGGTATTACGATTACATAATTATGACCGATTGTGTAATACACACATTGTTGCTAACTGACCATTCGCATGGCTATTACATAATATAAATGTAGTTGTTATCTGGCCTCATGTGTGACCTTTACATAATACACACATTATTGCTAACTGACCACTCGCGTGACTATTATGTAATATACACATTGTTATTAACTAACCAATCGTGTGGTCATTACGTCATACACAAACCTGTTGCTAACTGACCACGAATTGATGACTCAATATGGGAACTGTGTCGTCATACTTAGTGGTCACTGGTTGCTAACTGTAACAACACTCACACATATAGGACTCTATGTGAGAGTCCAGTACTATTGACTACTCTTATGTGAGGATCCAGTATTATTCATACAACAAGACACATACACATCGACTACTATTATGTGAGAGTCCAGTACTAATGATTACTCTATAGTACAACACAGCACACATCGACCACTATTATGTGAGAGTCCAGTACTAATGATTACTCTATAGTACAACACATACATACCTCGACTACTCTATATAAGGATCCATTACTATTGACTACTCTCTGTGAGGATTGAGTAATAATACAACCGAGTATGACCAATGCAAAAATACAATACGACTACGACTACGACTACGACAGCGACATCTACTACTACTACAACTAATAGTTTCTATGTATTATAAATGGATCATTTTCCTTCTTTTATACATTTCATAACGTTTACATACCTTATATTAAAAATGGTCAATAGATGAAATTTTTCTATTGTTATTTGAAGGGTATAACACAAAATAATTAATGAAATCACAAAGTATAATAAAATAAATTCCCAAATAGTCTGAAACTTAATATCAATTATTATTTATTGCTTGTTTACTGCATTTTATATCAGTAGGTGAGAAAATACTATGAACCTTTAAGTAAATATCATTAACCGATTTTTATGACATAATTGATAAAAAGTTATTTTTCGAAATTTAAAGCAAATTGCTTTTGACGATAAAGGATAAATTATTCAAATAATTAAAAATATATATTCATTATTGTGTTTATTATTATATAGAAAACGGATACCTGTAAGTGTTGTTTTTGACTAACGTTTAATTTAATCGTATAGTACTATTTTCTCTCTTATTTATTCTACTCTATATTAATGACATTTTTATCTGACATTTTTATCAGAACATATTTATCTGACCATGTTAAAATTCTATTATAAAGATGTTATCGAGCGTAATAATTTACTGTAACAATGGATACCTGCTTCAACTTTCTCTCAAAATCTGTAGAAATTGTGTTCTGAATACAATTAATTATTGGTAATTGGCTATTGAAAGAATAAATGATTTTAAAAAGTATTTATAAAAATATTTGTAGCAATTTTAAATTTAAATAAATTCCTAAGGTTTTTTAATTAATCGTCTTCTTTGGTATTAAAATTGATGAACTCCTAACAATATATGGATTTATTGATATCACAATTTACAAAACTAAATAGAACACTGAACATCAAAATTTGTAAATATATTGTGATCAATTACAGTTTTTTTCAGCTATAAAATACAATAGTAAGACGATTTTGTCATTAAAATAATTCTCATTTTCCACGTTATCACTTTAAGATTTTAAAAACGTTAACTATTTTTAAAAATATTTTAAAAAGTTTCTTTTTCTAATTATCTTTGTGTCGTTGGTTTCTTATCACGCTCCTTTTTATAGGTATTATTTCCTTATTATTTTTACAATCATTTCCTTCATGCCGGTCCATTGCCAAGGTATGGAGGTGTTGGGTTATTGAGTTGGTGATAAATTTAAATGTTACTCTGACTCCAAGCGTGTCTTTAACCGATTCACAAATAACACTTGACAACAGAAATCTTTATTGATAATCACAAATAAACTTTCTCTTTACACTGACAATAAATTCAACACTCTGCTTGGTGACATATACAATGCTTATTACAACACTCGGTGAGGAATATCACTTGTGTATAACACCGGATTAAAAGATTACAAATTACTGATTGATATATCAACTGGGGCTTTGAGCTGGTTGTTTTCTTTGACCTTCTTCACAAATTTAGTCAAATAATCAAGTAACTTCTTTCGTTTAATTTTTCAACAAATTTTTTTATTCAAATCTTCTACAACAATTATTCTTCACAATTATTTTCTTTCCAATTCTTTTTCACAATCGTTTCTCCAACAACGTTTCGTCCGACATTGTCTAATTTTCTCCAATAATTTTATCTCTCAAATTGTCTCTCACTTTTCCAACTTTTTGTTCTCACTTCCAAATTTTGTTCTCCTTTCGTGTCCACCAGTTTTCCTTTATATAGTTATTTTGTTTATGACACTGGCGACAGATTTTGTTTTCCCATTTCCATTTTCTTCTGCGTTCCCCGCTATGTCAACCTTGTCTCTGACAGATGTCGAGATATTTTTTCCTTTTCCCCTTTTGTTTAACCGCCTTCTCCCAGTAATTCTGTTATAACTGGCAAGCTGTTGAGACAAGGATATTGTTGTTTTCCTTTTCCCCCGATTTCAAAATTCCTTTTCCTTTTTGTACTAATTAATTAGTACTGACCTTGGTTTTTATTTTCCTGTTTTATAACTTTTATTTCCTTTATCTTTCTCAATTTTAATTTCTTTTTACTTCCGTTTTCTTTTCTGAGTTCCCATAGATCGTCCCGTTTGTCATGGCGATCTTTCCCCAGGTAATTTAATTTATTTCTTTATAAATTGTTATTTAGGTATCCTCAACAGAGGGAATGAATGTAGATTGTCAGCGGAAGTAGTTTTAGTTTGTTTTCTTTTTAATTTATTATTTTAGATCAACAACGATTGTAAGTATATTTTTTGATTAATTAATTTCGAACTTTTATATGTTTATTCATTTACTTTTGGGTTCTAGGGCCCAAGATTAGGGTTTTATTTAAATTATATGTATTTTATTATTTATTCTATTCGAATTGCTTTGCCTGTTTCAGCTCTCTCTCTCATCCCCAAAATAACGACCAGATGAGGATTAGGCTTAATTAATTAATTTTTCTTTAAAAACATAATTTATATAACAATTGCAATAAATAGGTTGTTTAAATAATCAGACAAAATAATATCATAAATTTGAATAAATGATTGACTTCGGTTCCTTTTAATGGGGAAAACAGATAATTCTCTGAGATCCTGTGGAATCTTTGTATGAATTTATCTGAGTCGGTATAGGTCAAATGTGAAAGTTCGTTCAAAAAACATTATTATATAATCAATTTAACCACAGTGATTATATTTACTGACAATTATATTAATATATAATTGAATAAATTTCCATCTAAATAATACAGATCTACTCGTCCTTAATGAAACATGCAAACGCATTTATAAAACAAATAAAATTAGAAAGTGTCAGTAAATTTTATAGGATATCTGATCTGTGGGCGGAGGTCATTTGGTATCGTTACATCGTTTGGTTAATCTTCGATTTAAGAATAGAAACCTTTTCTATTAATAAGAAAAAATCACATTTTAGTAAAATTTATAAATGTATATATTATTGTACAATGGTATTATAATGAGTAAATCCTGTAGGTTTTATCCATTTCCCGGGATAAAGGGCCGACGGATGAAAATAATCTAAATCAGGGCTTTTCAAACGGGTCCGCGGACCCCAAGGGGTCCGTGAGCGATTTTATGAGGGTCCGTATCGATTCTAAATATTCTTAAACAAATAATAAGATGCACACTATTGATTCAATTTAGTTAATGTTCTATAATAATTTCTTTTTAATAAATTTAATTTTATAAAAATATTAATAATTATATATCAGGTTTTACAAACAAAATAGTAATTTTTTAGTAAAATGGTCCATAAACTAAGCGTAATAAAAATTAGGGGTCCCTAGTTTAAAAAGTTTGAAAAGCCCTGATCTAAATAGTGTATGAACTAAGCAAATGTTTATCAATTGAAAATATTTCGACTTAAAATACATGTTTAACCCATTCAGACTTGGTGAGCATAATTATGCACATCAACTTCATTAATTTTTAGAGAACTACAATCGATATTTTTAATCAAGCTTCGATTATTAAAATTTTAGCTATATTTATAAGCCTAACCTAACCTTTCTCTTAGCGTTTGTAAAGTTGTTCCTGAGATACTCCATAATTAAATCAATATAGCCGAGCAATTTTCAAAAGTACAAGGTTAGTATTATTTAATTTTATTTTGTAATCAGAAAAATCTAGATATAGACCGCAGCGTATCAGCCATTTGTTTTTTTCTAACTTTTATTAAAAATTTAACAATACAATCAATTAAAAACTATATGCTAATTAAAAAATATATGAATAAAAATAAATATTTTTGTTTTCCTTGCACATAACTGAACCGAAATATATTAAAAAAATTTTATCTCAAGTAAAAATAAATCAGGTCTCAAGGGGTTAATTATTGTAATTTATTTAAAATATTATGTGTTTCAAAATATATCAATTGAAGAATGAGAATAGAAAGAAAGATTTAATTAGAGAAAGTGAAAAAGAAATATTAATTAAATTTCGTATTGGATTGAACTGGGCTTACCTTAGTTGGAAATATTTCAATTAATAAACACTTCAGAAATATCTTACCAATTATTTGAATTATTTCTATAAATAATTCCACGTGAAATCAGTTTTATAAAGTATTTTCTTAAAATAGTCAAATTTATTGCTGGAAAAAAGTCGAAAAAACTTAAAAAAATATTTAATTAATTTTTATTTTTATTATGAAAAAACATCAAAAAAAATTTTTTATTTATTGGAAACATAGCAAATGAAGAATAAGAAAAGGAAAAGAAAAATTCAATTAGAGAAAGGAAAAATTTCAATTAAATTTAGTATTAGAGTGAACCGGTGGAAATATTTTAAATTAATAAACACTGCAGGAATAGCTTACATATATATTTGAATTAACTTTCTCTTTAATTCAGTATTATTTAAACAAATTTAACTCAAATAATTATTAAAGTAGATAAATTAAAATGTTAATTAATATGTTATTTTAATAATCAAAAATTTTAATATAATAAAACTTGAATTTAACATTATTTAGGGGTGCTCAACAAACGATAAATAACTTCATAGCTGCTCCCAAATTCTTAAAGATATAATGAGACCATCCAACGAAGTCTTTCAGTGAATGTATTTTTCAAGGTTCTCAGATTCTGGAAGGCTGCCTAATTGGGTAAGAGTTTTGTAAACATTCTGTTCGTTTGTATTGGTGTTAAACATGCAGCAAAATGCATTCAAAGCTACCTTTTGGTCATCAGTTTAACTGAATCCATCACAACCGTTTTTGGTTGTAAATGTGAATATCATAATAATAACATAAGAGAGAATATGGAATATGGAATACCATAAATAGTGTACCATAAAGGTTTTATACACAAACTTTACATCCTGTCAAAGAAAAGTCATCCATCCTATGTTTGTTGTAGATAATCATCATTATATTGAAATTATTATTAGGTATTTTATTTTTAAAAATTCTTTTAAATATTTTATTATTCCATACATTCATTATTGTATACATATTTATTCTCCGAATTCTCTCTTTCCAAAACGCCCTAGAATCGAAAAAATAAAAAGAAAATAATGGGGAAATGTTATATCTGTAGGTCAAGAAATCTCAACGAAATGACCTCATCTTCCTAATCATTCCCAAGGAAATATTGCTGTCATATTGCCACCGAGAGCCCCAATCTCGACATGTTCTTCCTTGTGTGAATTCTAAATGAAATTTAAAAAGTAAAAGTTAAGATAAAAAGGATGAATTTTGCATTGATACTTTTACATTGAAAGTGTTGTACCCCTCGCCATAATATCCATCTATAGCATTTTACCTTTTAATTGAGTCAATTCATCAATCTGTTCCTCAACCAGGCTCCATAATTTACAAATATAATCTACAAATGAAACATAAAATCCTGTTGAAAGGTCAATTAAGATCCAAATAACTTGTAACACTGAAATCAGAATATTCGGCCTCTTTGAACAGTTCGTTGTGCTTTTCGAGCCACTTTGACAGACTCTAGATGTTATCGAAGGAAATTTATACTTTTAGTACTAATTTACTACTTCAATGAGCGACTTGTGTTTGACACAGATTTCCGTTTCTTCCTGTTTGATTTGATGTTGGATACTCCTGGGACCTTTACTTTCATTCACTTCGACATTCTGAATAAATTTAAACAATATCATCTATTTTCAATTTTCTTTCATCTTCAATTGTTTGGACAAGCAAGTAATATAATGATAAAAAAATTTATTTACAGTCGAGTGAACTCCTCACAATCTGATACGGTACTCCACACCCTTTTCACCACAAGAATGACGAATTTTTAAAGAAATTTGCGACCCCATATCATTCAGTTGCTCAGCTATTAAAGCTATTTATTGTAATTTACTTATCAAAATTTTATTTGCAAAAGGACAATCAGCCGAAGTGACAACCAAGTTATACTATAATATATATTATCAAATATTTATTTTTTTGGCGGTCCTCTACTATAATAGTTTAACCAGGTCTGTGTTATTAATGAAATATTATTGAATTATATTATTAAAATACCAAAATGGAAAAAGCAAAAAAATAAATCATATTTTTGTTTTAAACGATCAATAAACGGAGACATTTTCCCGTTGAATTTGATAATTATTATTATTATTATTATTATTATTATTATTATTATTATTATTATTATTATTATTATTATTATTATTATTATTGTCTCTGTGAGAAATATCAAATGGCAGCAGATCACAAATATAAAAATAGTAATATGGTTATGATGACCAGTCTCACCACAAATATTAATGACAATTACAATTGTTTTTATGATATCCTTGTCATTTGTGTTTTTAATTCTAATAATTATACTTACATCACAATTTAGTATTGCATCACCGTTTGGCATGATAAAGTAACATAAATTTTATAATAATAATAATAATAATAATAATAATAATAATAATAATAATAATAATAATAATAATAATAATAATAATAATAATAATAATAATAATAATAATAATAATAATAATAATAATAATAATAATATTAATAATAATAATAATAATAATAATAATAATAATAATAATAATAATAATAATATAGAATTATAATTATAATGATTGTTAAGATCAAAAAGATGGGGGTTGATCTCAACACAGTTGACTCCAATTTAATTAGTGAAGTTTAAATATAAATATAAATATAGTTATTTATCAATAACTTTTTCGTGTGGTTGCGTGTAATTTATAAAAAACAAAACTCAACAACTTTCTTTTTCAAATACTTTTATTAAAATTTTATAAACAAATAATTTACAATTACTATGTTTACAGAACAATTCAGATATAGGATTCTTTGATCCCTACTGTTGTCAACAGTCTGCAAGAAATTGTTGGCTCCTATGTAGCACAACAATCGCACAAAGTTAAAAGAATGGTTAAGCAAGTGGGAATGATTTTGAGACGCCCAGGGATTACTAAAGTATGTGAGAACTACTTTGTAATCGCTATATTTAAATATCCAAGGATACAATTTATCCTCACTAACCCTTATATTTAATTAAATTAATTAAATTTTACTTTTATCTAAATTCTTCTCAACAATTCTGACTCTTCGTTTTGTACTAAAATATTCTCGTTTCTGTTCGTAAATAATTCTTCTCTAGATTTTTCAATTCTCTCCTAGTCTTTCTGGGATTCCTCTTAAATACCCAAAATATAATTCCACGCTGATCGTCTCGCTTAATCTATCTCAAGTAATTATAATTCTCTTTGACTGTTGCTAATCACTCCTTTTCTGCAAGCTGCTACTAACTATTATTTCTCTCCTGTCCTAACAAAGTTAATCCCTTTTATAATAATTTAAGGCCAGGGGCCTATCCCTAACATGATAATTAATATTATTATTATTATTATTATTATTATTATTATTATTATTATTATTATTATTATTATTATTATTATTATTATTATTATTATTATTATTATTATTATTATTATTATTATTATTATTATAAGTAAAATGCTAATAAATAAATAATAATAGTTATAAATAATTTCAATTATAAAAATAAATGAATTGTGAAATCTTTCAACATACGCGTATCAATTCAATTAGCAATTGATAAAAATGAAAGCAATTGCTAATAAAAGTAACCAAAAAAGATAAAAATAGAAGGATAGGCCATCTGCTAAATATATAAATATATGTATTTATTGCTGCAGTTATTATTAATATCAGAATTAGAATGAACATTTCATATATTCTTATATTTATTATGCCATTTACGGATGCCGTTTTGTATTCGGATGATGAAATTATTTCCGAAATGAAGAAATTGAATCCTACATATTCCATGTCGACATCAAATCTACCAAAGTCAAGGGAAAATCCGTGCCGAAAATATGAAATCTATGAAGACAATGTGATCATGAAATCTGGATATTGTCCAGTGATTTTCGTGTGGAACATTAACCCTTGTAGGAGGCCTCCAGTTTTCCTGGAAAGAAGATGCTACAGAAATAATGTTTCGTACAATAATGAGAATTGCCATAACCAATTTGTCGTTAGATTATCAAGATCACTTCGAAAGACTTTGGAAGGTGATGGATTCCAGTATGGAGATGTGTTCGAGTCAGTCGGAGTCGGTTGCATTTATCAAAAGAGATAAATATTTTCAATAAATTAATATTCCATCGCATACCATTTAAGGCCAATCAATCTCAGTTCTAGAATCGCAATTCTTCAGTGAATCCTTTTATTGTCTCCGTAAGAGTTTGATCAGTTAGGAAAAATGTTAAATAAAACTGGAACAAAAATGAATGCAGAAATGTTTTGGAGAGTCAATTCATTTCGATGATATTTTCATGTCAGAAGTAGATGATCACTACTCATTATTTACATTTTTCAATAAGTGAATTTCCATTATAAATGTATATAAACGTATGTCTGTGTATATTGTTTTAATAAATTATTATTTGTCATTATTATTCAGTGATGATTTCCTTGTAGCAGCATTAATTATATGTTAAACAAGTAAATAATAGTACAGTCCTTTTAGCTGCAAAGTATATATTTAATAAAATAAAATATATACTTTGCAGCCAAAGGAATTATATTATCAATTACTATAATTACAATAATAATAAATAATAATAATAATAATAATAATAATAATAATAATAATAATAATAATAATAATAATAATAATAATATTATTTTAACTTTTTTTTCAAATTTTAACACTGATTTTATTATGTTCTCTATCAAGTGGCCCAATCATCCTGTCACCCCACGGGAGGACGAGTCTAAAACGCTTCATTGGAATAAATAATAAACAATGACATCATATAAAGACCCAGCCAATCAAGATAATCAATCACATACATGCAGCCATTCATTGATAATAATTATAAGGATTAACAATAAATATTGTATAACGGACAGGGAAATCAAATATTCTAATACAATTAATTAATATTTGACAGTTCATTTCATAATCATTGTATATTGTATTATTCACAGGAATATGCAGCACTTAGGCTGACATGGCCATTGATAAGACCCTTAGATATAAAAGCACCGCCAACTGTACGTCACAATATGTTTTTGGAAAGAATTTTTAACTAAATTAATTAATTGTCCTTTTGTACTAGATTTTTTATTAAAATTTTATTAGTTATTAATTTAATATTTTTATATAATAGATAAATAAATGTTTAATATATACTCAAGGCACCCCAGGAATGGGCAGCACCTCGGTCGAACTATCACGTGAGGAAATGGAAATTATTATTTTTTGTAATTTTTTATTTATATTTTGAATATTTCTAATTGGACAATTAAATTATAATCTGAAATATAATAAATAAATATCTGAATAAATGCTGTCAAAATATTAATGCAAGATTCAAACGCAATGATGCTCACATCAGACCGCCACGGACCGAATGTAGGAATTGGACCTTGATTAATAGGGCTATAAAATATTGATAATATTTCAATTTTATTATTATTATTATTATAACTATTATAATCAAGTGAAGGTTATAAATTATATTAGATAATAAAACAAAGTTGAGAATATTAATGGGAGGTCAAAGGAATAACCGCTAACATAGGCCCAATCATGAGAGGAATGTATAAACTGAACCTTGATACCAAATATACTATAAAACTCAAGGCAATTGCAAATAATTTCATATCATGAAGGTATTCATAATTTTGTCATTATTCCTTGTGGCTACTCAAGCCATGCCAGGGAGACTCACGATCAACAGTGAGTTGAATGAAGAATGGGAAATATTCAAAACCAAGTATAATAAAAAGTATGAACCACTAACGGAGGCAGCGAGAAGAATCATTTGGGAAGAAAATCTCAACTTCATTAGGCAACACAATCTCGAATACGATCTCGGCAAACATACTTACACCTTGGGATTGAATGAATATTCTGATCTCACTAATGATGAGTTTAAAGCCAAACTTCTAGGGAAAAAAATGAATAAGTCAAAATCAAAAGGATCTGAATTTATGGTGCCAGAAAACATGGGAGCTTTGGCTTCATCTGTGGATTGGAGAACAAAGGGATACGTAACCCCTATTAAAGATCAAGTATTCATGTTCTGCATTGTTATGTAATTGACATGAAATTTATTTTATAAGACTAAATATTGCGGATCGTGTTGGGCTTTCTCTGCCACGGGAGCCCTTGAAGGTCAACACTTTCGAAAAACAGGAAAACTAGTTAGTTTGTCTGAACAGCAGTTAGTTGACTGTAATGTAAACGATTATAACAATGGATGTCATGGTGGTTTTCCTGAAATGGCGTTTGACTATGTTAAAGACCACGGAATGGAATCAGAACACGATTATCCATATTATGCCAAAGTATTTGACAATGTTGTATATAAAAATATCATTTGTAATCATAACCTTTAGCAAAGGAATTGTAGTTATGATAAATCAAAAGTAGTTGCAAATTTCAGTTCATATGCTTAATATCAAGCAAGGAAACGAAACTGATTTGGCATGTGCAGTGACCACCATAGGACCTGTGTCAGTAGGTATTGATGCTTATGATAGAAGTTTCCGTCATTATAAGTAATATGTTGTTTGACATGGAAAATATATACTTTTGTTATATTTGCAGAAATGGTGTTTACAACAACCCTGAATGTTCGTCCGTATACTTAGATCATGCTGTTTTAGTCGTTGGTTATGGATCTTTGAGAGGCGATAACTATTGGATTGTAAAGAATAGGTAAAAGACTTTTGATGAAAATCAATTTATATTTTATTTGTATAGTTGGGGAGACAGTTTTGGAGATGGAGGATACATCCTCATGTCAAAGGACAAGAATAATCAATGTGGAATTGCTACTGACGCATCTTATCCAGTAGTGTAATATCAACAATGTTCATACAATTCATGACTTTTGTTATCAATTAATAAATAATTTGCTTTCATTTCATCATTATAGGAAATAAATATTTATTAAAACAGACAACAAATAAATTTTATTGGATTTACTTTGAATCAAATAACAAATGAGTTTTGTTTGCAGTTATGTGTTGAATGGTGTATTACAAATTCTATTTCTCAAGTAAAATCAAAAGAGATTGCTCGTATTAATAAATTAAAAAATTTGAGAAAATTATTTGGGATCTCTAAATTTAGTGTGGAGAAAACATTAATAAATATGAGTAAAGTTGTTTTGTCTGAAGAGGAGGATCGTATTTTGAAATTTGGTCCCAATCATTCCATTAAGAAAAGAATTGATGAAACAAAATTATGTGCTAAGATTGAAAGTTTATACTTTCATATACTTCGATCGATGAAGGGTATTAATACTAATTATGTGAAGATTGTGTTGAGTTCGAGTACGATGGAGTATATTGATAAAAATAAAAAGCAGAATATTAAAGATTTTACTGTATTAAAAAATTTAGCTAAAAAAGACATCAATATATGCAAGTTTGACAGAGGAAATGGATTGGTAATTCTCGATCACGATGTATATGTGAATAAGCTTTATTATGTTTTGAATGCTCCCCAGATTGTGAAAATAGAGATTTCTCGAAGAAATGGAATACAGCCTCCTCTTAAGGATGAGAATTTCTTAGAAAAGATACTGAATAAATTAATTAAAAATAACCAAATTGATGAAAAGTTGTTTAAATCTATTCGCCCAATGGGATCACAACCAGCATAAATGTATGGGCTTCCAAAAATTCATAAAGATGGCGTGCATATGAGACCTGTTTTATCCATGATTGGCACTGCCCAGTATAAAATAGCCAAATTTTTGGATGGATTATTGAAACCATTAATACGATCAGAATTTGAATGTAAAGATAGTTTTGAAATTGTTTCCTGCATTGCACAATAAGATAGACAAAGTGTGGATAAAATTATGGTTTCGTTTGATGTTTGTAGTCTGTTTACTAATGTACCATTGGTTGAAACTGACAAGAGTTACAACAACGAAAAGCGTTGGAAACTTTAATTTCAATCAAATCTTCAGAAAATTTTATTCCAATAACAGGATCTAGATCACTTGTCGTTAAATGTTTTTCAATTAACCTTTTTTCATAGACATGTCCTGATGATCTATCAAGAACTGGAACTTCAGGAATTTCATTGGAAACAGAACAATTTAACGACATTTTAGGGAAAATTAGAACTGAATTGATTTCGTTAGAATAGATTTCATTAGAATAGATTTCATTCTGAAAGGCTTTCAAGTCTCCATCCGAAACTTTATTTTCCAAATCCCAAATAATCATAGATTTATTCCTTGATGCAGACAATGCAAATTGACCATCACTTGACATAATAACATCATCTTCGAATTCAAAATTCCCTCCAACAGAAACTCTTTTAAACAACAAATCTAATTCTACAAATTTCAAGAAAAACAACAATCGAAATCAATTACATTAAAAATAAAACGTATCAATTCCTCGCGTCTGTGTGCGCACACCAACACGAAAACAATTCCAACATCCACCATCACGCAGACGCGACAAAAAACGAAATCGCCCGAAACAGAAACAATTGAATTATGTTGCTTGTTATGGAATGAAAACATTTCTGAACATCATATTTTGGATGGAAGGTCATTTTGTGAACTTCTTAGTATTTGATACTTCAAAAATCAATTTTCTTTTCATTAATGAATGGTATCAACAAATAGATGGAGTTGCTATGGGTTCTCCTTTAACACCAACGATAGGCTTCAATTTTTTAGCAAGCATAGAAAAGAAAATTCCATTTTCCAATGTATGAAACCCACTGTTTATAAACGGTATGTGGATGATATTTTTCTTATATTTGAAAATCAGAAAAATGTTAATCCGTTTTTGCATTATATGAATAGTCTACATAAAAACATTGTATTCACATGTGAAACGGAGAAAAATCATCACTTGCTTTCTTGGATCTGTTAATACAACGCAAAGAGAAACACTATGAGACAGAGATTTATAGAAAACCAACTGATACTGGTCTCTATACTTCTTCCGAAAGTTTTTGTGAATTCAAGTATAAAAGAAATATGGTGAAGGGGTTGATTTATCGTGCATGGTCTTTGTCTTCTACTTTTGTAAATTCAGTAAAAAGTGTTGACAAATTGGTTGAATTGTTAATGAAGAACGGTTATTCAAAATCCTTTTTAGTAATTATGGTGAAAGAGACTGTTGACAAATTTATTAAAAATCCTAAGGATCCATGTTTGAGAAAATCTGGGTGTGATTTTGTTGAGGTGTGTGAGTCTGATGAGTTAAATAAATTAAATAGTGTGAGCAAGGATGATGAACCTAAATTTGTGTTAGTATTGCTGTACTCAGAAGGGTTTAAGGATTATAAAGTGAAGATAAGAAAGCAGTTAGGGAATTTAAACTATAGGATAGTGTCAACTTCATGGAAAGTACGCAATATGTTTATTAATAAGTCAAAAACTCCGGTCGAATTGTGTTCCGATCTCGTTTATCAGTTTACATGTAATGGGTGTAATGCCACATACATTGGAGAGATTTCCTGTCATCTCTGTATTCGAGCTCGAGAACATCGTAGACCAAATGCTTTGACCCATATTGGTGAGCACAATAAGGGCTGTAAGATTAAAATAGGTATGTCTGATTTTAAGATTTTGTTAAAAAATTTCTATAATTATTGGAAACGTGTGATTTGTGAGGTGTTGTTGATAAAATCATTGAATCCGAAAATTAATATGCAGAATGCAGTGAACACTTGTGTTTTAAATCTTTTTAAATAATTTTTTTGTATTTTGTATGTATTGATTGTTGTTTGTTAAATTAAATAATTAATAAAAAAATTTTAAATTATTAAATTAAATTTTAAATGCAAAAAAATTTTAAAAATAATATATTATTTTAATTATAATTTTTAAAAAAAAGAATGAATAATAATAATAATAATAATAATAATAATAATAATGCCCTAAAATATCTATATAGTGCCCTTCATAAACATAATCTTGTATATAAGGAAAATGTTTTAGGTGAAGCGGATCAAATTGTTAATTTTACTAAAGCTGTTGTCGAGATCTTTCAAAATTATTTCTGAAGACATTGCCAGCATTTTTTATTGATGATTTTTCTTTTTTTCTTGGTCTAGAAATATTAAAAATTCTTTGATTTTATAATTTATTATATTTTTGCTTTGTATAACTGGTTATATCACGTTATAGCACATTATATCACGTTAGTGCACATTATAACATGTTATAGCATGTTATAGTATGTTATATGCCAGTGGTGGCCAACCCAAATCAATCGAAAAGCCAAATTTTCGGAAAAATACTATCACGGGCCACAATAAATTCATTTAAATAAATATAACTCGTTCTTACGATTCAAGTAAACTTAGAATCAATTTTTTAAATTAAAAATATGCTTAATTCGAATATGAATTCTGCAAAAGACAATTATTGATTTGATGTTTAAAATTGTGTCCGGGCCACATCAAAACGCTTCGCGGGCCACCAGTTGGCCATGGCTGTTATATGCATTATAGCTTGTTTTAACACATTACAACGCATTATACCACCTTATAGCATGTTAAAAAATATTATAACACATTATAGCACATTATATCGCGTTATTGCACATTATAGTATGTTATAGCACATTATGGGACGTTGTAGCACGTTATAGTATTTTAAAGCACGTTATAACACGTTTTAGCACGTTATAGCACATTATGGCACATTATGGCACGTTATAGCTGGTTATAGCATATTATAGCATTTTATAGCATTTTATAGCACATTATGGCACGTTATAGCACGTTATAGCACGTTATAGCACATTATAACAAAAAAAATCATAAAAATCAAACTCACATTATTATAATGACTTTCATTGATAGTTTTCTCGTCATCCTCGATTTCGGTTTGATTTAGCTCTCCGAGAATATCTACAGAAGATTCCTCGACACTTTGTATCACAGATGGAAGAAATGCCAAAACTTTTGGATTTGATTCAAAATCATTAGTATTGTTATTAGCTACAGTTTCTTCTTCTTCGTTGCTCGTATTTCCATTTTCGAAAGTTTGTAAATAGTCTGACTCTTCAAACCAAATATTATCTCCCGATCCAGATATCGGAGCCACTATTAAATTGGATATACTTTCTTCATGGGACAATGATCCGCGAGGTTCGAGCTCCTTAACTCTGTAATTTGAATTATTCAGTCATTGTATGGGAGACAAATTGTCGTCACCTATCTCCGTAACGCAGAGTATTCAACGTGTGCTCACAAGATTGCATTCCGGGTGAAATCATCGTAATCATGCACGTCCGAGATTGGTCTCCAACAAATAAATCTTTTAATATCTTAATTTGATGTTTTCAGTAAGGATATCATGAATAATTCATACTAAAATATATTAAATAATATAACAAGAGGTAACAAGAATTCCACATGGAGCTTTAAACCTTACTCTTTAGAAGTCCAGTAGTTCCGAACAGAACCACGCATGAAATGCCGCCAGTGTCGGTCAATGTCGTAGGTAAGTGTATTTTTTAATAAATTCTTAGGTCTTCTAATGGAGAATAAATGGGAAATGTGGGACATGGCTTTTAAATCTGAACCCTTACTATATCCTGATTATGATTATTTTAATTATTATTGTACAAGTTTAAAACGCTTGAGAATATAAAACTTGTGTGTATTTTAGTGTGTTTGCATTATTTATATCCAAAAAAGCAATAATTACCGCTAACAAATTGTTGTCTAGATTTTTTATCAAATTTTGGAAATTTCACAAACTAAATTATTGTCTAATAGCCTATGTGGATTTTAATGGAAAATTTTTTCAAAAAAAATTTAAGTTAATTTTAAATTAAATTAAATTTTAATTAAATTTTAATTAAATTTTAATTAAATTTTAATTTTAATTTATTAAATTAAATTTTAGTTAATTCAATTAATTTTATTTTGAATTTCAAATAAGCGTTTCGAAAGCGACGATCGATCGATGTTTGCACCAATTATATTATACAATCCAAACTGTGCTCCCCTCCCCGTCTCCGTTTCTCGCAATATCAAGCGAACAATTGCGTTACGATTTGACTACACACAAGAATTTCGTCAGTCGTTTTTTATTTTTGGAGGAGGTTGGATTCAAAGTATCTTCAAGGCCAAAAAGAAGAAGATCGCAAGTTGGTACGCGTGCAACTACAACTGTTTCACAAGCAAGAAGCCGAAAGATATTTGTTGTTGCAGTTATGAACAGGCATGGACAAATTTACTATAAAGTTCATGATCGTGTTGTTAATGGCAAAAATTTTCAAGTTTGTCTAACAGAACTAAGAAACAAATGCGGAATGCTAGGAATGGTTTTTTCTATAATAATTATGGATAATGAGAGGATCTATCACTATCGGAACTTGAATTTTGAGGTTTTTTCGACTTCATACCTACCACAATATTGTCCTTTCCTTAATCAAATTGATAATTGCTTTAGTGAATGGAAAAGTATTGTGAGAGGCACGGATGAGTAAATGAACGCCAATAAAAGAATAGAATCACCACGGCATTTAGTGAAATTACATCCACAGATTGTGATGGCTATTAAATATAAGTATAAATATACTAGTTTAAATATAAGTTTTCATTACTAAATTTACTGTTATAATTATTTATTATAATAATATTGCCAGACGAAATGGTTAAAACTTTTGTTTAAACTGGACACTACAACACACTATAATTTAAATAATTTATTTTATATTCCTAAAAATTGCAATAAGAAATTTTGAAAAGTTTTTGTATTATTAAATTTCTCTTTCTTTGCTGTTATAATCCCAACGGTACGAAGAGAAATTTATCGAAAAATTGTTGTGGTGCGAGCGGCAAAGCACTGTCAGTCAAAAACGACTGACGTGGCACTGAGAGTGTTAAATATTATTTTATTATTTGCAAAATATGAATAAATTTCATTTTTATTGGACAAACACACATCTTTTTAAACCACTATACATCTTTCTCATTCATTCATTTTATATCTCTTTATTGAAATATTTACAAACCAACACGTTTTAGTTACAAAAATAGTAATCAATAAATCGAATAAGGGTAGGAAATTATTTAGAATCAATAAGTAACACTCAAACCTTAGTGTAATAGATGTTAATACATATTACAATAAACCCACTCACA